>PNEN01000517.1:0-14527 GCA_002933655.1 Cercospora berteroae | reverse complement strand
AGCGACCTGCGGTTGCACTCAGAGGTAGTTGCATTCAGAGGTATCCACGGTTACTTGTGCCGCGTAAAGGTGGTATGTAGCCGATATCGCAATGACTTCAGACATCATTTGCAACACAAAACAGAGCATGCAGGCCAGGAATCCGCCCACATCTCACCCTTGAACCTTGCAGCAGCAGCTTCACATCTTCAGCCTCACTTTGCCCCGCTTGCCAACTCTGACAGCAGTTCGACCCCGCTATACTCTCAGACAAACTAACATACAAAGTACCACACGTTACAAGACGCCAAAACCAAAATGTCCAAACCCAAGGTCTTCGTCCTCAACCCTTACCACCAAGATGCTATCGCGCTACTCCAGCAATCCAGCTCCATCCAAGCCATTCTCCCTGGCCAACCAGGCTCAGACCAATGGCACAACGAAGCAGACGGAATTCTCATTCGCTCCGACACCCGCCTAACAGGACAAGACTTCGCCATGGCCAAAAAGCTCAAAGTCGTCGTGAAGCTTGGAACTGGTGTCGACAACATTGACCTCGAGGCGGCTAAACAGCATGGAATTTCAATCTGCAACACCCCCGCCATGAACGCCGAAGCCGTAGCAGAACTAACCCTCACCCTCGCCCTAACCGTCGCCCGCCGCGTCGTCGAAATCGATAGGAAACTTAACCGCGGCGAAGACCTCATCCGCTCCCAACTCCTCGGCCAATCCCTCTACCAAAAAACCATAGGAATCATCGGAATGGGAAACGTCGGAAAAGCCTTAGCGAGAAAATGGATCGGAGCCATGGAAGGCAAAATCATCGCATACGACCCTTTCGCTCCAAACGGCGCATGGGAAGACATCGAACACCACCGAGTCCTCGACCTCGACATCCTTCTCAAATCCTCCGATGTCATAAGTCTACACGTTCCACGCACAGAGGAGACAACAGATATGATCGACCAACGAGAGTTCGGTTTGATGAAAAAGAACGCAATCTTATTGAATTGTGCAAGGGGTGGGATTGTTAATGAGGATGCGTTGTTGGATGCTCTAGATGAGAAAGGGATTTTCGGAGCGGCGTTGGATGCTTTGGATTTTGAGCCGCCGAGTTTGGAGAGGCATGGGTTGCATTTGGGGTTTGATAATTTGGTTTTGACGCCGCATGTGGGTGGGACGACGGAGGAGAATCAGAGTGCTAGTGGGAGGTTTGCGGTTGAGACTGTGGTTGCTGTGTTGGAGGGGAGGGAGGTGGAGAATAGGGTGGTGTAGGGTCGTCGATTGTTCTGAAGGTGTTTCTCTGGTGAGGTTTGAAAGACTGTGGTGACAAGATTGGATATTGAATATAATATTGAGGATTGTGGAAGAGGAGTTGAAGGTCACCGAAGAATTGTATACCGAAGCAGATTACCAATGGCGTTGGTGGTGGCTTGGGTTGGTTCGCAGCCTCTTTGATCAGTCGCTATTGCTTGTACAGCTCACTGATCGCGTCCTGGAAGGGTCAGAGTCTTGTCTGGTCACAGTGAAAGGATGGGGCATACATCATCCTGAGTGCGAAAAGCCTCGCCCCATGGCGTGTACTCTGCGCTCTCTGCGATATAAGTGCTATGCACCTATGTCCACCTAAAAATTGTGCTGATGGTTAGTGGATCAGCATCCAGCCCCTCAGTATATCCTACGAAGGGTCGCCAATGCGTAAGGAGAGAATCGATTTCATCTACCTAAGGTCATTAGCTTTATTGCAACACCGCCTAATGTCTCCACGCATACCTCTCCGCCGGCTTTTTCAAACCGGTGGACCTGTTCACTGAGTGGGCCAAGAAACTTCGACAACACGGAAATGTAGCGTACAACGAGGGCAAGCCTCGTTTTCTCGTCTATCGCGTAGCGTTCGGCGTTGTTGAAGTTGTATCACCAAAGGACAAACGCATCTCTGCCTCAATGGCAAGCAGCTAGCGGGGCTTCCACATTGCACCTACCTTCGACACGTCATTCCTAAACAGCAAGACGAGCCCACCGGCTGCATAAGCGTGCGCGCGCACGCCTTCTTTGCGTCTGTGATAAACATTAGGACAGTGGGTGCTGCATGAGCGAGCGTAGCTGCGTGAGCCGGTACGCCTGCCTTGCGGCTTTGGTGAAAACTGGGTAGGTGGGTGCTGCTACTGCCTCTGATATTCTCAGAGACGCGTCGTAGTTCCGCTAAGCAAGTACGTATTGGACGCCTTAGCATTGTCTATGTTAAGCTATCTCCTCATCCTCTCTCCCTGTCTCTCTCTTCTCTCTTTATACCCACTGCACCCACCACCGCCAGTGAGTACCTCTGCATTGCATTTGCAACTGGAGACATGCTAACGTTGTATTGTAGTAGCCACCACCTACATTGGGACACAGGTAATACTCACCGCTCTACTGCCCTGCCTCCACCTCACTGCCTCTACGTCCAAACACCTGGTCCAACTCCTCGGGCCCCTCCTGAACAGCAGCTTTCAGAAGCAATGTTATTAGCACCTTAGCACTCCGCAGGACCTTTCACGACAGCTTTACGACCGCTTCATGCCACCTTCATGTCACCTCCATGTCACCTTCATGCCACCTTCACTCTCTGCGTCTCTCTCTTCTCTCTTCGGTCTAATCACTCCGGAACGATAGCATTTGTTTTCTGCATGTTGTAGTACAATTCAGCTGCTCGGACGTTTGTGTTCTGGCCGAAGCAAGGGGTGACATCGCACAGCTGAGCTGGTCTAGATGCACCTCACACCGGCGTTTCTGAGTGAAGCATTGTTCGTGTCGTGTGAGAGAAAAGAAGACGAAGTGGTCTCGACAAGCTGCATGTGAATCTCCCGCGGCCAAGCTTCAAAGCTCCGGGGCCGGACAGCTGCAGGGGCCAGCTTTGATGCCACATAGACCAAACCCACGATACGGCGGAGACACGATGGAATCTTTTGCTTTGGCCGCACAGCATTCGGGTGCCATCAATCACCACCATACCCTTTCCTTCAACTCCTCCGCGGTCGATGCGCTGAGAGAGGTCAAAGTGATCGTTTCCGTCGTGGTCGTAGGCTGGATCGCGACTACCGCTTTGAGAGGATTTCTGTTCAAGAGTAACGACAAGGCATAGCGGGACTCTGTGTATACATACGACGAACGAAAGACGAGACATTGATCACGAGCAGTCATTGCAGAGCATTGATACCGAGTGTTGGACATTCGCAACCACCATTGAGCAGACCCATCGCTCCCTCCCACCTTCCATCGACCCACATCACACCGAGCCGCGTGCACGCGACATTGAGAATTATGGCGCTTCCACGATTACCGGAGTCGCTCGCGTGGCTGATGTTCGCTACCCTCGCCTCCGCCGTTGACCGCTTCGCTGCGCCAATCGACAGCCTTTCGTTCGGCCACAAAGGTGACTTCACACCAGGAGCCACAATCTCTGGCTGGCACGCAGCCAGCGTGAACCACGATTTGCACGTCACCCGAGATCGCGTCATTCTCACGCCGCCGTGGCCCGGCCAGACGAAGGGTGCCATTTGGTCGGATCAGAGCATCGGGCAGGTCAACGACTGGACAGCACAGCTCGAATTCCGAGCATCAGGTCAAGAGGTTGGCTCCGGAAATCTTCAGCTGTGGTATACACACGGGTACGACACCCTGCACGCAGACAGTGTCTACAATGCGGGGAAGTTCGATGGCCTCGTCATTGTGGTGGATCAATATGGAGGCTCAGGCGGCAAGATCAGAGGCTTCCTCAACGACGGCTCTGTAGATTACCGCTCATCTACATCGCTCGAGTCACTGGCATTTGGGCACTGCGATTATAGTTATCGCAATTTGGGCAGACCCAGTAAACTCAAGATTACGAGCAGGGGAGGCCTTACAGTGTCCATTGACGATAAAACATGCTTCTCTTCCGACAAGATCTCTTTGCCAACTGGCGACTACTTCTTTGGTATCACTGCTACTACTGGAGAGAATCCAGATTCCTTCGAGGTCACCAAGTTCGTTGTGAGCAGTGGAGGAGATCCAGTCACGGGCGGACAGCAAGGCTACCCAGGCAATACAGCTCAACAACCCATTCAGGGGCAGCAGCAGCAGCAGAATCCTCCTCAGATCAAAAAGATGGACAGCATGCCAGGCGCACCAGAGATGCTCCCAGATCGGGATGCCGACCAGATCAAGTCGCAAACCGAGCAATTCGCCGACTTGCACAACCGCGTGCAAGGCCTCACACACCAGATGGGCACCGTCTATTATGAGATCAAGAACTTGGCGGACAAGATTGATTCAAAACACTTGGACACCGTGACCAAGATCAACAATGTTGGTGCTAGCAGAGATACTGGGCTGCCACCGGAGACAGTTAGCAAAATCAATGCTCTGCACGATCGCGTGTCGAGCATTGAATCGATCGTCAACATTATTCGCGACGATATCGAGGGCAGAGACTACAAGCAGTCTCTTGACGAGTTGCACAACGCCATGTCTTTCTTACACTACAATTTCCACGACCACTTGGAGCCAAAGATGGAGAAGGGTAAGTTTGAATATTGCTGTGACGTGGAATGAAACGGCTGAGACACAAGCTAATTTGAGTTCGCAGTCATCAAAACCCATGGTCCGAGCACCTCGCAAATGGTCCTTACCATCATCGGCTTCCAATGCCTGATGGTATTGTTCTACGCATTGTACAAGAGGCAGAGACACAGTCAGCCAAAGAAGTACTTGTAGATGGAGCCTTGGGCTGATCACGGACAGCGTTTAGTTAGCGTGCATGCCACACTACAGATGGGGTGAAAAAAACTGTCGCGTACTGAACAGCTTCGATGGGGACAATTGTATGAAAGGACACCTTGCTCGGGCATGATAGATGGGGTTGTTTGGTTACGTGGCATGAGGCAAGGACATGGGGGTAAATGTAATTGTGCGAATGCGAATGCGCGTGGGACATTGTATGTTTGTTGTTATCATGCAAGCTGCTTAATGTAAGCATGGCTTTTGTGAAGATGTGCCTGATTGTGAAGCTCGGCACTGCAAGACGATGTCAACACGCGTTGCACAGGAACAGCTCACATGGACCGCATCACACGCGCACCGCGTACAACCTCATCTCTTCTCCTTCAACTTCCTCGCGCTATGACATGTTCTCCACGCTGCGGCGCGATCACATGCCACAGTCGTGTCTTCCAATGCCGGCTATCAACGGCCGATCCGCGGCTAACCATTTGATAAGAGAAATCCGCGAGCCACCACGCTACCGCTTACACCTGTACTTAAGGTCTTCAACTTCCCCTAAGTACAGGAAAAGGCGACACGATGAGTCGTCAACCCACTCGACAGCATTTGCGTCTCGTAAACGGCGAGCCTAGGGAGCGATAGTGAGCCGGAAGACTCTTGCGCCCTGCGATTTCAAAAAGGAAGTATCCTCGCTGCCCGTTTCTGTTTCCCTTGTTCTTTCTTGCATTCTGCGTTTGCAACTCTATCGTGAACTTTCCGCTTTTTCTTACGGGACTGGAAAGGGACAAAGAGAAACTCTTCTTAGCTTCCTCGTCATCGTTCACAGATCACACACCTGAGACATCCTGAGGTCATCGGCATCTACGATGTAAGGCACCGCTCATCGAGTGACTCGATTAACAGGATGGCTGATACAATCAGACAATAGCGCAATGGACGCCCCTACAATTACACCGAAGTTCCTATCTAAGGCCGACGAGCTGGGACTGGTGGCTGTCGGCTTCAGTGGTGGACAAGTACGTATCCCTTCGTCTCCTCTAGGCAAGGAACACAGACTAAAAATGCCGTTCTCCAGTGCAAGCCAGGCACAGATGCGGCCCCGATGGCCCTCATCGAGTCCGGCCTCATCAACGACCTGCGCGACGAACTCAAATATGACGTGAAATACGACAACAAAGTCCACGCCTACGGCGACCTCATGCCCTCCGAAGACCCCGAACACCGCCGCATGAAGAACCCTCGAGCCGTGTCCGCCGTGACGAAGAAACTCAGCTCCCAAGTCTACGAGCACGCACGCGAAGGCCGCTTCGTGCTGACATTGGGAGGAGACCACAGCATCGCCATCGGCACCATCTCCGGCACCGCCAAAGCCGTCCGCGAGCGTCTAGGAAGAGACATGGCAGTGATTTGGGTCGACGCACACGCAGACATCAACACGCCCGAGACGAGCGATAGCGGAAACATCCACGGCATGCCCGTCTCATTCCTCACAGGTCTTGCAACAGACACTGCCGATAACCCATTCGGCTGGATCACAGAAGACCAACGCATCAGCCCCGCGAAGCTCGTGTACATTGGTCTGCGAGACGTAGATCGAGGAGAGAAGAAGATTTTGAAAGATAACAACATCAAAGCTTTTTCGATGCATGATATTGATCGGCATGGGATTGGGAAAGTGATGGATATGGCTTTGGGGTGGATTGGACGGGATACACCGATTCATTTGTCGTTTGATGTGGATGCTTTGGATCCTATGTGGGCGCCTAGTACGGGGACGCCAGTGAGAGGGGGTTTGACGTTGAGAGAGGGGGATTTTATTGCGGAGTGTGTGCATGAGACGGGGAGTTTGGTTGCGTTGGATTTGGTCGAGGTTAATCCGAATTTGGAGGCACATGGAGTTAGTGAGACGGTGAGGGCGGGCGTGAGTATTGTGAGGTGTGCGCTGGGAGATACTTTGTTGTAGGGTGGTAGAGGGTCTGGATAGAATTGGATGTAGAGTGAAGAAGCAATACATGCTCACGCAGTTCTGGTATTGTGTTCACATGCTCGCGCGCTAGACGGCCGGAGAAGCCACGGAGGAGACGCAACCACAACCTTGCGGTAACAACACATGAGCTCTTCTTCACTTTGCATCAGCTGTGACAGTGTCATTCAATGTGTTCTGATCACGTCCAACGAGTCTCGCGTGCCCTGTCGTCGTAGTCGTGGAGACACGAGACGCGTATTGAACGACACGTAGCTTCAAATAATTGTCAGCGGGACCCCTCTGCGCCTCCATATCGATTAGCATCCAACGTCCACGACACATTCCCTTTCATGATCTGAGCAGAGTGATTGCAGAAACTTCAGAGCCAACATGGCCAGCAGACCGTGGGGCAATTGGAAGGCAGCAGCTCTGGCCAGCTTGCTAACCTGCTCCAATGCCCTTCCTTCCGTCAATGTCGCCGTGCGGACAGCCTTCGGTGCTCCACCGTTTCTGGTAGAACTGCTGTAGGGCTGCTCATGCCTCACTCCCAAACACCAGAAAGCTGATCAATTGCCCAGTGAAACAGCAGCCGAGGAGAACAGCACAGCCTACTTCCCTCTCCTCGACCGAATCGCAGACGGCTACTTCGATTCCTCAAAAACCGACGAACAGCTATACAAAGCCTTCCGATCACTCCTCGAATCAGACGGACATCTAGGGAGAGAAGACCTCTCATCCTTCGACTATGCGCTCGCTATCCACTCCGCTGCCCCACGCATCGAAGCCCACTACCAATACTACAATACTTCTGTCGTCCCTACGATATCGAAAGAGCGAGATGGCTATGCAGGTTGCGATACGTGGGTTTACGTTCCTTTCAGCGGGCAGAAATATTGCTCGCCAGACTTGGACGAGAAGAGCGCAGAGAGTTTGGGGCAGCCAGGAGACCATATCAAATCATTACCTTTCGATCGCGTGCTGGGAGATGTGAACAGCGAGAAGCCGAGCATACTGTACGCAGATCTGTCGAGTGAGAGTTTCAGGAAATTCCACAAGACGTTGAGCAAAACCGCGAAGGAAGGCAAGACGAGTTATCGAGTGCGATACAGAGCTTTCGAGGGAGTGGAGACTCGGCCATTGACTGTGAGCGGGTATGGTGTGGAACTGGCATTAAAGAGGACGGATTACATTGTCATCGATGATCGACAAGACGGCGAAGATGCTGAGAAAGATGAGGGCAAGAGTGCCGCAGAGACGAAGTTGAGCGAGGAAGAGCTCTCGGATCTTCGACCTTTGTCACAATCTGAGTTGAGGAGACTGGGAGTGAGAGCTGTTAGTTTTGTCATGGGAAGCGAGGATCCTTTTGCGACGCTATTGAAGTTGAGCCAGGACTTCCCGAAACATTCGACGAGTATTGCGGCCACAAACATTTCTCAGGACTTCATTGAGGAGCATGCGAAGAATCGAGAGGTGCTGCTTCCACCGGGATACAATGTTATGTGGATCAATGGCGTACAGATCATGCCGAGAGATGTTGAGGCTTATGCGCTTTTGGAGCACCTTAGACGGGAGCGGAAGATGATCAAGGGTGTGCAGCAGATTGGGCTAAGTGGCTCGGAGGCTATTGAGCTACTTTCTCATGAGGCTATCACCGCAGCACAGGACGAGCAAGAAGCTCCTCGGTACGACTGGCGAGATGACGCGGAGGGAGGCGATATCATCATCTGGTTGAACGATCTTGAGAAGGACAAGCGATATGCTGACTGGCCAGCAACTGCAAATGCACTTCTTCAGCGCACCTTTCCTGGACAGCTACCGCCCGTGCGCAAGGAGGTGCACAATTTGGTCCTGCCGGTTGACTTTGCGGATTTCAACGATGTTCTGCTCGTTTCTGAGCAGCTACGGAGTTTCGTCACACGTCAAGTTCCTATCCGGATGGGTCTGGCACCAAGGATTCGCAGCGAGACTAGCACGGAGCAGGCGACAATTATCTACTACCTCGTTCACAACTATGGGCTTGGTACTGCACTGAAGTATCTGGAACAATCGCTGGAGGCGGCTGGCCGCAAATACAACAAGCCTAACGAGAAGATCTTCCAAGCAGTCAAGACAGCCGGCAAGCTTCGTCCGAACAAAGAAGACCTTCCGCTCGGAGATGTACTGAAGGATAAGACTCTGTCTGAAAGAATCGCCAGGAGCAAGAACTACATTAGCAGAATTGGCAGCACAGACCCTACACCTCCCGTGTTGATCAATGGTGCGCCAATTGCAAGGACTGAGGACTGGTTGCAAGTAATGAGCCAGCAAGTCAGCATCGATCTTCGAACCGTGCAGCAGGCTGTCTATGCTGGTCAGCTCGGCGACGAGGATTACCTGCCCACACTTTTCCTCAGTAAAGCGAGCTTCAGGCGTAACCCTCTGGTTGTACCGGAACATGACAGCAGTCTGAAATTCCTCAATCTTGGTGATCATCCTGAGCTTGAAGATCTGCCTAGCATTCCGGCCGATTCACAGACCATTGAACGAGAGCTTGTGCATCTGACTGTGGCGGCTGATTTGGATAGTGAGCAAGGTTTCGAGCAGCTTATGGAGGCTCTGCTGTATAAGAAGGACCATGACAATGTCGAAGTGGCTGTTCTGCATGTGCCTCGCGATGGTGACTCTAAGTCGAGGATCGCTTCGGATTTGCAAAAGGACGGCGCGGCAACTGTGCTCGAGAGCCTTATCACTGAGTGGGACAGCTTCTGGGCTTCGAGCACTGGCGGAGATGCTCCTGATATGAATCTGGAATCCAGACGGAAGATCTATGAAATCCTGAGGCTTGCTGCAGCACGGGACAGCACACTGGAGATTGACGAGGAAGTTCGCAGCTACTGGGCTAAATTCAGTCATCTGATCACCGCTGTAGGTGTTACACCTGGCAAGAAGGCACTGATCGCGAACGGAAGAGTTGTAGGTCCGGTGTCTGATGATGTTCCAATCGAGTCATCAGATATCGAGACTCTACTCACATATGAGCGTGCAAGACGATTGCTGCCAGCGGCACTTGCGATAGAGGCTCTTGGCCTTCAGCAAAAAGCTTCTACACCTCTGGCATTTGCTCGAATCTCCAACCTGATAGCTCTGTCGCTCATTTCGGATGTGCCAGAGGGCATCTTCGAGGCAGCACCGACTGTCCGTACCGATGTCTTCAAAAAGTTTGAGTCCAGTCACACAGCAATCAACATCGGAGATCTGGACACAGCGACCATTCAGATCTATGCTGCGGTAGACCCAGCTTCTGAGGCAGCTCAGAAGTGGATTCCTATCATCAAGGTCTTGTCGGAATTCGATGGCGTGCATGTTCGTCTCTTCCTGAATCCGCGAGACCGCCTTGAAGAAATCCCTATCAGGCGCTTCTACCGACATGTTTTGAGCTCGAAGCCACATTTCGAAGCTGATGGTTCTCTTGCTCCAACTGGGGCACAGTTCCGCGGACTTCCTGCAGATGCGTTACTGAACATGGGAATGGACTTGCCTCCTGCTTGGCTTGTGGCTCCAGAAGTCACAGTGCACGATCTCGACAACATCAAGTTGAGTGCGGTCAAGAACGACATCGATGCTACTTATCAACTGGAGCACATTCTGATCGAAGGTCACTCTCGTGATGTTACAGTTGGACCACCTCCTCGAGGAGCTCAACTCGTGTTAGGTACTGATGCCGATCCGCACTTTGCGGACACCAGTATTATGGCCAATCTTGGATACTTCCAGTTCAAGGCGAATCCGGGCATTTACAGCCTCGCTATGCAGAAAGGTCGCAGTGAGGAAATCTTCCACATTGACAGTGCTGGCGCCTCTGGTTATGATCAGCAAGGGACCGACAACTCGACAGAGATCGCGCTGATGAGCTTCAAAGGAGCGACCCTGTTCCCTCGAATCTCTCGCAACCCGGGAATGGAGGAAGAAGATGTGCTGGAGCCTTCCAAGTCTGCCGTGGAATCCCTCGCAGATGGCGCAGGTGATCTCCTGGCCCAGGTAGGACTGGGCGATGGTGCACAGAAGTTCCTTGGGAAAGCAGCCAAGCTCGGTAGTGGCCTATTGTCCAAGTCTGGATCCGCCACTGCTACCCCAGAACGCAAGCATGCAGATATCAACATCTTCTCCGTTGCCTCGGGTCATTTGTATGAGCGCATGTTGAACATCATGATGGTTTCAGTCATGAAACACACCAAGCACAGCGTCAAGTTCTGGTTCATCGAACAGTTCTTGTCCCCTTCATTTAAGGACTTTCTTCCGGTCATGGCGGAGACGTACGGCTTCGAATACGAAATGGTCACTTACAAGTGGCCGCACTGGTTGCGAGGACAGAAGGAGAAGCAGCGTGAGATTTGGGGCTACAAGATCCTCTTCCTCGATGTGCTGTTCCCACTCGACTTGGACAAAGTCATTTTCGTCGACGCCGACCAAATCGTCCGCACCGACATGTACGAACTCGTGCAACACGACTTGCAAGGCGCGCCGTACGGTTTCACACCCATGTGTGACAGCCGAACCGAAATGGAAGGGTTCCGCTTCTGGAAACAAGGCTACTGGAAGAACTTCCTCAAAGGCCTCCCATACCATATTTCCGCTTTATACGTCGTCGATCTGAAACGTTTCCGACAAATGGCGGCCGGTGATCGTTTACGACAGAATTACCATCAATTATCAGCGGATCCGAACTCGTTGAGTAATTTGGATCAGGATCTACCGAATCATATGCAGAGCTTGCTGCCGATTCATAGTTTGCCGCAGGAGTGGTTGTGGTGTGAGACGTGGTGTTCGGATGAGAGTTTGAAGGAGGCGAAGACGATTGATTTGTGTAATAATCCGCAGACGAAGGAGCCGAAGTTGGAGAGGGCGAGGAGGCAGGTCCCGGAGTGGAATGTTTATGATGAGGAGATTGGGGGGTTGGCGAAGAGGTGGAAGGAGGAGAAGAGGAAGGGGGTTGTGGGTGCTGTTGTGGGGTTGGAGGAGGAGAGTATGCAGGAGAGGTTGCAGAGAGAGGACGCGGAGAGGGAGGGGAGGAAGAAGAAGGCTGAGGGGAAGAGGGATGAGTTGTAAGGTGATGAAGATGATGGCTGGGTCTATCTATCGTAGAGGGTAGAGATAGAGGGAAATGTATGATCATCTGCTCTTCTTCTAAGCGTTTCTAAAGTGAGTTTACTTTTGCCTTCCAAAGGTACAAGCTCGTGACTCCAGCCTGCCTACCTGCTAATTTCTTGGAACACACAACATCGTATCTTCTCCACAACAGATGCGGCATCTCGGCAACCATGCAGGAGGAACTTGCTTGTACGAACGCCTACTTCGTACACGACCAAACTGGTGGGCGGGCTTGGTCGTACCGTTCATGCATGTTTGGGGTGACCCCCGCGCCACTACAGGTACCCTCGCACGACAGACGTCGTGGCTCGCATGTGCTGCTCCCGTAATCTTGCTTCGACTTCAACACGTTACTCAGATACTCGGTGGAAGGGCAGTAGGTCTTTCTCGAGACATCACTAATGGTCTGGCAGAGAGGGTCTAGATCTCCTCGATAGTCCCCACACACATCCCAAACAACCTGCAACACAACACGCGGGACAAAAGTTTCACCTACGCTCATCTTCTCTCAGAGTCATTTAATCATTTTACGGCTGTTCTACGGTCTTCTTCTCACCCGCTCTGTTGATGTGCAACACAAAATTACATGGAGTTCATCACATTCCCCAATCTTGGGAAACACCACACCATAGACTGCGCTGAAACTTTCTTGTTCAAGGAGTATCGCTGCACCGCTATGGATTTGTGTGGCACTAGACCTCGGCTGGCTCTTTCATGGAACGACGTCAGCTCGTGGTTTTGTGAGAGGACTGGGCTGTGGTGCCTGCTGATCCGGAATAGCTGTGCTCTGGAGGCGGCGTTTGAGAGTGCGATGAAGGACACTTTGTGGACGGGTTTTGTGAGGTTGTTTCACGGTTGTGAAGGGGATGTGCGGCTTCGCAATGTGGTGGCGAGATGATGGGAGAGCGAAGGGTACAAATATCAGAGTGTGTGTCCGCCTTTTGCACAAACTTTCTCTTCAACCACGCCACAGTTTCCACAGTCAGTCGCTACTACTACGAGTCTTCTCTTCTCATCGAGCAGGTCTCAGCCTCTTGTCTCAATCCATTCTTGCAACAATGAAGACGACTATCTTCCTCTCCTTCGCCCTGGCGGCAATCAGCCATGCTATTGCTCTCCCGCAATTTCCTGTCTCGAAGCTTCCAAACCAGTTCTTCAGCCTCATGGCCCTTCGCTCTGCTACGCCACTCCACTTCGGAGCCATCAACGCCAATCGGGGCCATCTCTGGATTGGAAAGCAGCCTTCGACATATTGTCCTGGAGTCCAAGGCTTGAACTGCGCGGGAGTGAACACCACTCGTACGACTTTTGCGCTCAGTAATGGGGTCCTGAGCTTGGCAGTGCAGGTTAGTGGAGGACAGAAAGTGTGAGTTCAAACCCGACTCCACGCCTCTCTATCGCGAAGTTGTTCCTAATTGTTCTCACCAGCTACATCGAATCTTGCGGTCGCGTCTCGTATACCCGTGCGGACGATTCTGATGTGCCAGCCGATGCCGTCACCTCGGGATGGTCGCTCGACAGAGGCCCAAATTTCGATATTCTGAGTCACGAGAATGGCACATACTTCTGTCCTTCTACGGATGTCGATCCTCGGGCTCCTCCCGTTGCTGGACAGCCAGGTCGTCTGCCAGGTCCTTGGGAGTTCTACGTTGGTATTACGAGCGATCTGCCAGAGGGTTGTCTTTATGCGAGCTTGGTAGCTGCGGGCAATGCGGTGAACACTACTGCTTATGAGTATGATTGAGCAGGAGCTGGGGTCGTGAGCGGGATCAATTTTTCAAGGGGACTGTGGACTTCACTTCTTGTCGTGGTGACATGCATGCCTGAGATGTGGACATCTTCTGGCTTTGTTTGAGCACATTGAGTGTGCTGTTTAGAATTTGCAATGTTGGGTATAGGCCGATTGAGCTGGATTGCTCATCAAGTCGTGTCTCCAAATGGCTATCCTGCGTATCTCCTCTTTAGTACTGTCAGATGAAATGTCCTGTAGCATGCCGGAAGCAATTGCGAGGTGTTGCTCAGTGTTGCAATGCTTCCGCCACGAGTCTCTGCAGCTCCGTTTGCAATGAGACTCGCCCGGAAAGCATTGTGCTGCCGACTGACTTTCGGCTTCAGTTGTATCCGGCTTCCATGCCCACTGCATAAAAAAGTTATATGTTGGCAGTTTCGGTCCTTGGCGTATTGTGGAAGCACTGCGTAGTGCCCAAAACAGTTCGTATTTCCACGCCGTCCGGAGAAGCCGTAGTGACAGACGCCAAGGATGTGAACGAATTGTCCGAAGTGACGAAATGCCTGCTTGGGCTGAAAATCTCTCCGACAATCCAGTGCGGCAGAGCGAGTAGACCGACAGAAGAAAGCCTCGTTCCTGCTGCTGTTTTTCAGTGATGCCTGGGTTGGTATTGCTGTTCTTCGTCTCGCTCAGTCCCTGACATCTTACACAAGCATCTGCCCCTGACATAGCCAAGTCTTTGCCAAAATGCCGTTCAGGTGTTCTGGACATCACATCCCCGTAACCGCGTGGTGGCCATAGATTCTGCCGAAGATCATGTGCATGGTAGTACTTGCGTCGTGCGATGATGAGTGGTCCATTATCTGATGACATTGGGCAATGGACGCCGGTTCCTTGGAGCGAGGTGTCGTCCGTTTTCGAATCCGAGGAATCCGAGGACGGGGCGCCAAACCGGCCACCTCGCCACTACGTAAATTCCGCTTATG
>PNEN01000516.1:83181-171044 GCA_002933655.1 Cercospora berteroae | reverse complement strand
TCTACGGTATTCTAGCAAAGCTCTAGACTCTAAAATGTTATAGATCTAATACCCTTAAAGCTCTATCTAAAGTACAAAGGCTATACGCGTTCGCGTTGTTACGTTTTCGATTTTCTAAGATCTTGAATTTTGGCTTGAATTGGCCTGGCTCACTAGCCTATCTGGCTTACTAGCTTATCAAACACGTTAGCTGATGTTTTGCTTGTCAAAGGCATCAAGGATTCAGAGTATTAGTCAGCAGAGGTCAAGCAGTTTTGGAGAACGGAGATGATCAACATGCTCGTCAATAATTGGCATAGGCCAGCCTTCATCTAATCTAGCGAGCCCATACGACTGTGTACACAAATGCCAGCTCTTGCCGTCCTCGCACCGGAATATTGTATCGTACTGTCATCCGTATACTTTCACTATACTCCTCGCGATGCACTTCCAACATGCTTCTCATCTCAACCATAGAATCTACGCAAATCAGTCAAGATCGAGAACGATTTCGTCCAGTAATCTCAGGACGTACGGCAGATAAGTCGAGGGCTCTGCTGTGCCTTCATTAGGACAATATAGTCGCTAGTCAGAAATACGACATGGGCATACTGGACGACTTCTCTTCTTCGAGCTCATCGCTTTCTTTCCAGAATGCCGTAGGCCCAGCAGGGCCGTGCATATCGAAGTCCTACAATTTGTGTCAGCTTTGCAGATTGAACAATGGCAGATATTCTTACCTTATCGAACCAGTTGCCGAGCACCCCTCTCGCAGATTTCAATCCGCCTACCTGGATGCCTTCACTTCTCCAGCGCTCTTCGCCATGGAATATGGAGAAGGTCGTCCACCGGATCTCGCCCTCAGGTGTCTGGCGGACTGTGCCTCGAATCCTACTATTCGCGTTCGGATCCCAGCTTGCATGGAGGCTTCTACTAGTCCCACGGAAATGGACGATGGGAAGCTTCTCTCCTTCGAAATTGCTCCAGTCAAGCTCTTCATCTTCCTCGTCTTCTGTCTCATCGCCATCGAAATTCCCTGAGCTACTTCGTGGCCGAGTGTTCCCGGGCGGGTCGATACGTGTGACTTGCAACTTGACGCGAATCAGTCTTATAGCTATAACAAAGAGATCAGTATGGGCGATACGTGCCGTTTCTGCAAGTTCAATCAAACCTTCTTCTGTGTCGATCGGCTCACGTAATTGGTCATCGGGTATGCGCTCACTGAAATTGAAGGCATAGAGGTCGTTGTAGTCAAGGAAGCAGACCACACGCATCCAAGAGCCCGTCACGCCATATGGGTCCATCGCGTCCAGGCTGAGCGCGAGGTCTCTGATTACTCCCGCGTCTTCGTCGAAGTCCTTCTTCTCTGGCGGGGCTATCCTCGGCGGGGACTTGTAAGATCCTGGGGTCGCACCTACAAACGGATGTTTCCAGATCAATGGAAATCTGCCGTCGCTCCGATCTGTGAACCGACGGAGGTTGAACCCAAGCACAATCATCACAGCTTCGACCTTTTCCCAATCGACCCGATGGGAGCCATCTCTCCTGAAAGGTCCCCAAAGAGTCTCGTCTGTGTACTCGCGCAGGTCATAGACCTTACTGCGCGCGAATTGATGCGTGCTCCGCGAGCTGACTTGTGAGCGGGTACATAGTGATGGAGACAAAGCTAGACCTGCTCGGTGATGTCGAATCATTGAGTAGAAGGACGAGCGCGAAGGGACAGTGTCCACCGGAACACCGTAGAGACAATGTAGCTTTGCACTAGCCTGACGAAGCTCGGGAGTCTCTGCTTGTATCTGGTCACTGTCCCCAGCTCGCCCTGGCGCGAAGAGCGACGACCCGCACAGAAGAGTGTCGATGTTATCGGTTAACATGAAGCTGTCACTCAGAAGTTGAACGTTCTTGCTCTCTTCCTGGTCTTTATCTGCTGTCTCTACCAAGCTGTTGATCTCTCGTGCAATGTAATCGAGGTTCTGCCGCTTGACATCTCTATCGTCGGTATCGAGGAGCTTCTCGAGCTTCACCCGGCGGTGTACCAAGTCCTCCCAATCGGGCTCGTTCTTGCCGGCTTCTGGCTCGTCATATCGCCGCACATAGAGGTCTCTGTGAAGCAGTCTGTTTCCGCTGATATAGCTGTGCACTGCTCGACAGCTTTGTGAGAGGGATGAGAGGTCGGCTGGCTCGATCTCAGTGAAGATGCAATGGAGAAGCTCGTGCGAGAGCTCGAGGAGCGATGCCATGGCCGGGTTTCGAGGCAGGATCGATGACTATGCTGTGGAGAGAGAGGTAAAGGGCGTGAGGGTGTCACGAGTACGTGGGCGCTGGCAGACCTTACATACGTCGTCGTTGCTGATGCATGATGGATCGCATTGATCGGACGTCGTCCGGTGTCTCCGGGGTGCCACGCTATCTCCGCAGTAGGTGGTCAAGGCGCGGGGTAGATTTCCCGATGCTCACGGGGCCGAAGTCGTGATTTGGTGGAAGGAAGGCAGAGAGCTCATCATTCGAGTACGTAATTGCGTTAGAGCATATCAATGGAGAATTTGGCCATCACACTTCCACGCTGGTAGTCGTGATGCACGTTAAAGAAGAAGAAGTTGGCGATTTGGCGATGTGGCAGCTGTTGCGCCTGAGGCATATGCCAAGCCTCGTCTTCTCTTCTCACTTGCACTTCTCGTCCATCGTGCCCCATTCCAATACCATGTCACGAACAACACTTCCCAGTTAATGAGCCTGCAGAAAATCATGAATCTGAGAGCTTGAATCAAGGATCAACCCGCGCTCGACCACGCTCTTACTGCGATCTGCCGCTGCGACAAATCCGAGCCCTTCATCCCACATCGAAAGCATGTTGGCATCAAGGGAAACATTCAAGTCGCCGTCCACCTCGTGGGTAGCTGGACACAGCCAGTGCCAGCCTGCCAAGTCGTAGCGTTCATACACATTAATTCAGAGCAGACATCAAGACGGATTTGCATTTCTGTCAGAATTGAAAAGGTCAACGTTGAATGTTCGCAACCTTCGCGACGAATCTCATACCATTGACAACAACAGCATAAAGACTTCGTGACCCACCGTAGCCACTCGCGGCCACCGACGCACGAGGCTGCAGAACTGCGAGCGATCGCGCATAACTTTCGGAGGTACATCCTCTGGCTTATTATTAGGAGGTAGCACTAACCACTTCACGGCATGATCCGAATAGAAGTGGTCCTAAGCCAATACGATTACACAGAATACAGGAAGCCGTCCAAAGAATCATAGGCAGGCAGGTTAAAGCCGTCGAATGGCCATCAAATACAGTCAAGTTCAAAGGTGAATAGCGAGGAGAGGCTTTACACTATCCAAAACTACCCCAGATCTGCTGAAGATCATCACCTTCCCCACAAGCCACCAATGCACCACCTATGGCCGTCACATCTCCGTTGCTCATGCAGTGAAGCATACATACTTATTAGCCTGCTCATCTCACTGCAGGGATCAACGAAATACTACTTGCACCATCTCCAGTATCGACAATTATCACATTCCATACTTTATTCCACAATGTTTGCCAAACTCTTCACCATTCTGACCTTCTTGGGCGCCTCACTTGCGTCTCCTGTCGTGGAGCGACAAGCAGCATGTACCGATGAGTATCGCGCGGCCCAGCTCGATGGCGTCGCCGTAGCGTTCAGCGATCAAACTCCAGGCGCCACTGCGAAATTCTTGCAACAGCTTCCCCTGAAGCCAGATGCTAAGTTGTTGCTGTAAGTGTTCATCAGATGCTATAGTATGAGCATGGCAGTACTGACTCTCAACCAGGTACATCAATGGTGCTCCTCCAATCACCATCGCCCCAGACGCCTCAACAACCCGAAACTTCGCCTTGGGAGTCAGGCAAATCTTCTACCGAGTATACCCAACAATCGATCCATCCACCATCAACTCTCCTAACGGCACCAGTCACACCGAGCTAGAAATCGTAAGCAATCATCCCTTTGTAGTTCTTATTCTCCATGCAGAGCTAACTGTCTTACTAGGAACTTGGTCCGCGTGTGATCGCTCTGCCAGTGAACATTCATGCTGGCATGAACTTCAACTACGACTTAGCCGACTGCAAAATCAAGACCCTTGACGGTTTCTTGACCATTCCATCCGCTGTCTTTGGCATCCCAGTGAATCAAGCTGCTGCTGTTGCAGAGCTTTTGGCGGCGGGTAATGCTGGTAGGATGCCAGCGCTTTGAGTACTGGGTGCGAAGAACAGTTCCAGCGCCGATACATGAGAGGGATTCTCCGATTGGAAAGACGCTATTAATCAGTATCAGATATGATTCAGATATGATTTAGCTGAGGTAGCGCGAGAAATGAACATTTACCCCCAACATCTGCCATCTTGAGAGAGTGCATTCGCTCATGCATGTTACCTAGCTGTGCGAGAAATGTGGTCAAAAGCGGCCAGACCACAATCAACACCGTAGTGATGAATCGCTGGGGCGAGCATTGTCTCGATTGAGAATTCGCAACTCTCGTCGTACTACGAACATATGCGAGCATGACGGTCCCGCTAAGCCTTTGCGATACTGTGCTGTCACTTGAAGGTGCGAACTAGTGCTGTCTACAAGTTAACATTTGAATCGAGGAAGATGCGTGAAGGTGCATCTTATCTCCATCTTATTACCGTTGCAGTGAAATGTCGTCTAAGCTCGAGACTACTCCCACCATATTGCCATATACTTTAGTAACACCGTAGAGTGCCTGTCTTTCGTGGATGGCTTGATGGAGTTTCGCAAACGTGGTGCAATTTTGCGCAAAACGGGCGGGAAATATTCAAAAGTCTGCGGCAATTGTCATGCCAGCGCAAGCAAGACTTTTAAATTTGTCAAACGTGCTTGTCGCGATCGCTCGAACTCGAGAGAACCATGCGCTCTGTCGAGTATGCGAATGCAACGGTCGAGATTACTCTTGCCTTGCATGTACTGAAAATCATCGGCGCCCTTCTGCTGCGACTCTTTTCGTTGAACCGGCAATAATGTTCCAAGCATTGTCTGCATTGTCGCGTTGTCAGCTACAACCTCAGTCATGTACATTGCTAGGGGGGATGAAGTGCTCACAGCCATGGCGAAAGTGCGATTGTGAGCAGGTCCCCATGCATTTGCCTTGCTGGGGTATAGCCTGATCATTGCGAAAAAGGCCAGCATGCCTTCGTGACAGGCACTGATAACGCCAGAGGTATCAGTCGTAGTCCCGGCCTCATTGTTCTCGTCGAGGTAAAGCAATGCAAGCGCATGAAAGTAATTGCTGGCGACTGTAGCCGTTTGATAGAGCAAGCGTGGAGGGAGCCCGTCGAATCGATTAGATCCGAACAGACAAAATGGCCCGTTCCATGAACTGTAGAGATCCCGGAAACGAGCGATCACTTGCTGCTTATGAGCCACATCAAGACCCAGAGGCCGCTCACGAGACCGAGGAATGCAGATGTTGGTTTGGACAAATTCTGAGTATTGCCACATCGCGCAGATGTACATTTTGTCGGTCGTATCGGACCCGCGTGGGCTCAGTGAATCAGCTTCCCGCAGAACCTCGACACCCAATGTATGATACATGGTTGTAGGGGGGAGGCCCATATGCAGTGAGAGGCTAGTGTCTTGAAACATCGCAGCTTGCCACAGGCGATACCGAATCTGCGCTTTGTCGGCGCCATTGCTTGCAGTTTCGTCTGTTTTGTGGTGCAATTTCAATCCATAGATCTGTCGCTGCAAGATGCCAGCAATGGTCCATGCATCTGTTATTCGGTCACAATCCAACAGGAAATGGGAAATCAGCACCATGGTCTGAATGGTCGGAATAGAGATCCGGTTCAAATAGCTTGATATGCATAAGCTTTGGTGACAACAGCTCAGATAGAACTCCGACATGTTCTCGTGCTCCGTTATGAAAGCGTCAGTACCGGTATGTTGGGTCGCTGCAGCGAAAATAGCGAATTGAAGTGCCACGTGTGTGGGATCGTATTTGTGCTTCTCCTCGTCTGAAAGTCGCCAGAAGCGCTCGAATTCCGCAAGAAAGGTTTCATGAGCAATGCATGCTGTTCATGCGAAGCGGATACTCCTGGGATGTCTGTGACCACAGGAGAGAAAGTCGCAACAACATCGGCAAAGATTGGTGACATGCTGCTAACATCGTAGTCATTCTGGGGAGGCAGCAGCAAGTCGTGCTGTTGGAATCTCTCATCGTTGGATGTATACGATGGTGCATTGAAGTTGCTGGAAGTTTGCACTTCGCCCGCGAACGCCAGTGTTTGTGTAAGGGAGGACTGCACTCCTAACTGGCCTTCGTAATTCTTCTCACGGGTCCGTCGTCGACGTTTGGATCCACCAGTTTGGCCTGCTTCCGCAATGATGTTGGCTACATTGGTATATTCGCACTGAGTTTCGCGTCGAGTGCTGGGGCCGGACATGAGCACGAAAACAATCCCCGAATCATAACGTGATACGTACCAAGCGAAGCAAGACGGCCGTGCTCGATCACATCTGGTCTTCCTCTCGACGCATTTAAGGCAGTTCAAGGTGGGTTTGTTGCGCTTCTTGCTGAATTTATGTGGGTTGTTGGAGTCATCAAGCTGGACCACCGTGCTGGAGGTTCCTGAGCCAACAGGATCGTCGCGAAAAGAGCCAGGCGGCTGCCCAAGACCTCTGCCTGCGTCCTGCGAGCTCATAGTAGCTGGAGCACATGTTGTTGCATACGGCCAACGGGTGTGTGTCAAAGGAACGAGATTTGTGCGGGGTAAACAAGACGGATCTACAGCCACTCTCAGCGCCTATGTTCGCGACGTGGCTGCCACTTTTGTCTTCATTTGTTTCAAGGATTGCAGAACACTTGCAATTGAGTATCCTGTCATCGTGCCTGCATCTGCCACGAACGTCACGTAGCCAAAGTGAATCCAGTATGCTGACGTTGAAAAGCACACTCTTGCAGTCTTTCTCGCCTCTCAGGGATGGAGCGAACTCTGACTTGTCCATCGAGGAGCTTGGAGAGGCGCTCCTTTTTCAGCTGTTCAAATCCAGGTGCGCCATGTGTATGGACAAGTATATCGATATAACGGTCGAAGTCTCCTTTGACCAATTGCAGCCATGGATCTTCCTCGCGTTGCTGCTGCTGCTCGACAAGCGAAAATATCTTCTTGATCGTGACCTTTGAACAGACATCAGCTATCAGTACCTGGATGATGGCGCAATAAATATCACGTACTGCTTGCGCGTAAGCTCTGGTGTTTGCAGGAGCCCACATTGCCGCGTGTTGAGGCTCTGCGGCGATGAGGGTGAAAAAGCAGGCCATCGCTTTGGCAGACGCTTTGAGCGCCTCGTGCAGATCACGCTGGACATCAGATTCCGCATTCTCAGCCAGATGAAGCATAGTGAATGCGAAATGGTAGTTGCTCGCCACCATGATAATCTGTCTCCATGTCCGGTGCTCGTGGTTGTTGAATGCCGTAGTATTGAAAGGTGGGTCCAGACCATCGTAGAGACCCTGGAGCTCCAAGATCAAAGCGGCTTGGTGAGCACTGTCTCTCACCACGGGTCGTGCCAGGGCTCCAGGAAGACAAATATTCACCTGCATGAATTTTGCGAATAGCCACATCGCCCGAACATAGCTCACATCAGATTGACACGTTAGAAAGGCAAGATCGCTGACAACTGGCCCCGTCGCGAGTAACTCTTGCATGCGCAGTCCAGGGCGGTTGTCTCCTTCATCGACATTCGAGAGAGCGCTTGCGTCGATGCTGTGCTGACATGTCAACGGCACTAGCTGGAGATAGTAAGAGAGGGACACGTCCTGGAACATAAGAGCCTGCCACAAGCGATAGCGAAGCTGCTTCTCGGACACAGTGGCGGTTTGCGGAGGCAGCTTATGAAGACCAAGCCCATATGCCTGTTTCTGAATGATGCCCGAGAACGTCCACGAGTCGGCTGTGCGGTTGTTCATCACAAAGTAGTTGCAAAAGGGTACCAGCACTTGGATGCTTTGTAACGACCACTTGCTCAAAAATGACGAAAGGCAAAGTGCGCGATATGCGCAAGAGAGGAAAGTTTCTGGTGATACAAGGTCCACAGAGTCTTGGTCCGTGATGAACAAGCGACCCGTGGCCAGAATGCCGTAGATGAGAGCCACTTCGATAGCATCGGCAGCGTTCCTGAAAGCGAATGAAAACAGTCAGTCAGGCCGTAACAGTATGCAGGACCACGAACCTGGATTCTTGCGAGGACGCCCAGAAGCGTTCGACTCTAGCTCTGAATACTGTCTGTGGGATGATTGGATAAAGAGGGTCAACATGGAGGAAGAATTTATCAATCATCAATTCGGCATCCTGTTTGCTGGGAAGGGGCACCAATGCCTCGCTCAGGCCTCCAGGTGCGGTCCAGTAGTTCCTGAACGGATAAGTCTTTTGTGCGGCATGACGTCCCTCGTGGGCAACAGTATCCGTCGAAGACTGCCAGGGACTGTTACATTCTGGAGAGTTGTGAATGTTGGCCGAGAATGACCATTCGTTTCATTCTTCTCTCAGGTATCTTCCGGGCGTTGCAGATGCGTAGCGATCGTCCTGAAGTGTGCCACGATTCACGAGGAACCACGAAGCGGTCCTGTGGTCCAGCTTATTCCCCGCTCCTGTGCTTGGCATGGACCGCCGAGTGTGTTGGTCGAATAGCAATTTGTCTCTGTTCGAACATGATGCCGGAAGTTATACGTACCAAATTCTGTCTCTCAAATGCTGTAAATTGCCGACCGCATTCGCAGCTACCGGAAGGTGATGTTCACGCCCGCACCGTCTCACCAAGATTCAGACAAGCACGCGATGTGATGCTCTTGCAAACGTTGGGACTACAATATACAAGGTCTCCAGAACATGTTCGCGTTGTGAGCTCGTCGTAATATAGTTCTCTTTGACCCAAGTACCGAATTTTGCTTCGGGTCAGTTCGTGCTTGACGTTCGTCTTCATGCTTGTGGCTCCTCTCGAACGAGCAGCAAGCCACTACGCATCCACTTCTTCGCCTACTCACTCTATCATTCAAGCTTAAGCGTAGCCAAGGTCTCCATCAGTTGCGGTAAGTCATCAGGTTGTTGAGTTCCAGTTTGAACGGAAGTCTGCTCAACTCCCTGCATCTGCCGTTCTTGTTGCCGCGCCAGATTGAGATTCGTCGTGAGACCTTTTCGCCGCATCTCTTCCAAATGTTCCAGAACCATAGCGCGCATGGACATATGCTGCTTGCTGCTCTCGCCAAACGTGTAGACTACATTGCGGAGGTTGCGGAGCAACTGCATCGCGTTAATCATGATGAACTCCGGGTGTATCCGGATGAGCCGCGTACTATGAGAAGAAGTTCGTCTTCGGGTGTTGATTGGGCCATCTGAGCGAGGATCAGGGACTGAATACCGAGTCTGAGTCTCGTTGTGCGTGATGTACAGTTTCTGGTTGATGTTTGTCAGCAGAGGAAAGTGCACAGCGAAGTTGAAGAAGTGAGGACGTGGCGAGCCCAATGCCAAGACTTTGGACTTTCCTTGTCCAGTCAGAGAAGACTCCTCAATGGTTCACTCCAACACTGCACCACTGCCCTTGGTCAAAGTCGCGCACACAATCATGGCGGACGCAGATGAGGATGCCATACCGCGAGGCGCCGGCCTCAGCGGCGAAGACATCGATCTCTCGGACGAAACGCAAGATTTTCGATTTTTGAGCTCAATATCGTAAGTCCATAATGTCCTCTCCACTCGCCCTTCCCCTCAAACTTGAACTAAAAGACGGCGATACAGCACAGGCGATGCCAAAATCCCCAAACGCGGAGAGAAAGATTTCGAACCTCATGCCACAGCCCTCCAGACTAACATCCTGGCGGCATCACGGCAAGCCATGCACAATGCACTGGCATTCGAAAGAACTCATCAACCCAAAGGCCACACGATAGCGACTTACCACCCGGAGACGAATATGTGTTATGCCATCAACCCTAAAGGCCCGCTTTTCATCAAGATGGGCAGAGTTCTGCCCGCCCATGAGGATCCTTTTGGCGACGATGAACTACGCGGCGTACGGGTTTGGATGTACCCTGAAGAAGCACTCTACCTACTCGAGCGAGGCACGATGGACATCAGGTGGCCAAAGTCAGAGGAGGATGATGACGAGGAGGAGTTTGGCCTGCCAATGAGCGTACAGGCTGGCTATGCGATGTTTCTCGGGGACGAGGAGAGCCACGAAGGCGCACTGACTTTCGAACGATTCTCTGTATACACAGGTCTCAAGCGAGCCGGCTACACAGTCCTTCGCGCACCATCTTGGAAATCCACAGGTCCACCAATCGGGTCAGAGTGTTATGCCCCCTCACCGAAACGAACGTGGCAAACAGGACTTCGCGACTCCATCGCAGGGCTCGCACATCTCTTCGCGCAGAGCCCAGAAGCTGCTCTAAAACAGCAACACGACCGACAAGTTGAAGGACCCATAGTATCAAATGACCTCTACCGAGACTATCACACCATCTATCGCCGCCTCGCACTTATCGACTTCCACGATCCAACCACTTCACAAGCACCAGAAACACCCCACGAGGCAACCACAGATCCGAACTTCCGCATTACCTACCACGTCTGGAAGCCCGGATCAGCACACTTCAAGAAGTCCAATCCCGTTGATCCGGATTTCCGAATTGCAGTCGTCAACGCACGAGAAGTTGATGCACCGACGCTTGACCAGCTCAGCGCGTTACTTGAGACGACTCCTTACGACCCTCCTAAGGACGACGCGCAAATGTATACAAAGCTGAAACATGGTTACAAGAATGTCATATTGGCAGTAGTGGACCAGGGTGTGACCAGCTATTTGAGGTTGGCCGATGCTGCTTTTGGGCGTGAAAAGATTTACGAACGGACGCAGAGCGGTCGTGGAGGAAAGAGAGGTGGCCGTGGGGGCGGCAGAGGTGGTAGAGCAAGGGGTAGAGGTGGGAGGTGAGGCCAAGCGTCCTGAAAGGCTTCGAAATTCTTTGAACCTGCCAGCGTACCAGTGCGGGAGGCGTCGGATGGTATCTACTCAGACATTCAGTCTGATTCCGGAAACTGATACAGGGCTATTGGGATGACTGGTTCATTGATGCCTGTCGAATCATCGCCCTCGAAATCTGCCTCTGCCACCGCCGCGCCCTCTCCCACGTCCGCCGCGATCGCCTCGAAAGCCTCCTCTCCCGCGACCTCGTCCCCCATGGAACTCTGTATCTAGGCGAGGGCCGGCTTGGAGTCGACTCGCAACCTCCTCCTCACTAATTTCGAGCGCGTTGGGAATTTGCAGAAGTTGGCAGAACGCTGCTGCTTGCGGATTAGGAAACTCCTTCACCTGCTGGTATTGCGGGCTGCGGAAATCGCCGCCATCGTACACTGGTGCGATGACAATGAAGTTCTCTGGAACTACAAGTTGCTCATCAGAGAAGTTCGTATCGATCCACCTGCGCTCGTTCTCAATCAACTCCTTGTACTCCGCTTGTGACTTCGCGAACGGCACTTTAGCATCTGGGTTCCCAACCACTGAGGGTTCACTCTGTGCAAATGCCCTTGTTATAGCAAGCCACTCGCGATCGTACTGGAGCTTGAGTGGTCGCTCACGATCGTACACTGGCTCACTTGAGGCATCCAATAGCTGCAGGAAGTCTCGGCTCGGTAGACATTTGTCGAGCGCGAGAAAGCAAGTCTCGGTGTTGGTGATCTCGGGAGGATGTTCGATGGGTTCGGGTTGCTTGCGAGGCGCGAAAGAAGCGGGCAACGCAGCTCGCGCCGCAGCAAGACGTGCCTCTTCTTCTGTCTGACCCTTCTCGCTTTGGGCTTGGGCATCAGCTTTTGCAACAAGCGCGCTGTCATCGTCTTCAAGGTCTAACTCAATCTCGCCGTTATTGCTGGGCGCTGTAACAGCAGTGGGTTTCTCTGCCACGGCCTCGGGTTCATCGTCATCGAGGTCTAGATCGATCTCGTCGTCATTCTTGGCGGGTGGAGCGGAGGAGGCACTTTCTATGGCTTCTGCGCCATTTAGATCGACCTCGTCTCCGTTAGTCGCTGGCATAGCGAATGAGCTTGTACCCGAAGGCGCAGTCTGTTGCGGCAGCGTCGCATTGTGACCTTCATGTTGTACCACAGCAGCGAACTTGCAGTGCAAATGTGCCGAGAACCAATACCTCGGCCGTAGTCGTTCCAGTACCTGTTTCGCAGCGACGCTCCCTAATTTCCCGCTTCTTGCATCGTCTTCGAAGTGACTCTTCTTGCTGAAAAGTCTCTTCCAATCGCCCTTCCACTCAATACCCTGAGGCCAGTCATGACTGA
Organism: Cercospora berteroae; assembly: GCA_002933655.1. Classification (NCBI taxonomy): domain Eukaryota; kingdom Fungi; phylum Ascomycota; class Dothideomycetes; order Mycosphaerellales; family Mycosphaerellaceae; genus Cercospora; species Cercospora berteroae. Next base: position 158,734 of record PNEN01000516.1, on the reverse strand, counting down.
CTCCAATATCGACTTGTGTTCGAATCTGCAACAGTTTCCGCACATCCAGTTCTCGAACATGATAGATGCTCTTCATATCGGATTCATTGTACGGCAGACGCTCGAAATGTGGCTTGCGATAGTCGAATCCCTTCCAGATCCCACTCAGCCCAGCAATTCGGAGTGGTCCAAGTCGTAAAACATTCGCCGCGCCCATGTAGTAGATATTTGGAGCGACCCAGCCCCCGTAGTACAACTCGAATAGGTAATTGCTCGCTTCGTGGTTCCCGCCAACGAAAATTGTCAAGTAAGGAGCAGTCCGCTGGCCAGAGTAGTATTCATGGAAGTCGCACATGGACCGATACTTCGGTGGCATGCTGACACAATTCAGGTCGTAAGCATTTCGTACAGATTGAAAGTCTCCGCCGATGATGAGCAAATCGATTCCAGGCCAGCCTTTTTGTTTGCAAGCTTCTTCGATTGATGCGTAGATCGCGTGGAGTGTGCCATGGCCGCAACCTTCGACGGCGAGTCGGACTCCATGCGATTCTTGTATTTGGACCGCCATCGAGAGCGGTGCTCGATGCGAACTAGTTGATGTCGAGAAGCAGAACTCGAATGTTTTCTTGAAACCCTTGTCTTGTCGTGGATTGAAGCTGCGATGCACAAGTTAGAGTTTGGCATGGGTCCTGCGGCAGTCATGCACGACGATTGCACGAGCATGCGGCCAGCCGCTAGCGCCTGCACTTCCCGGCGCCACCAAAATCTCATTTCGACTTCGAGCTTCACGACAGCACAGACATGTAACGATATGGCTTCGATGGCAGCGTCTGCACGTGCAGCTCATCTTGATACTGCCTCTCGAAAACTTCTCGCAAGCTCACCTGCAGTGTCAGCTTACTTGCAGACTCAACAGACAGGAAGCCACACAGCAAGCAATAATACCTCGACACTCCGGCCATGTCTCTCTTGCGGAACGCTCCTCATCGCCGGGTGGAACGCCAGTCTCGTCAGAAGCTCAAAGCGCACTCGTCAAGACCGCCTTGCGGGCAATACATCGAAACCATGCAAAATCAAATGTTCCCCTTGCGGCACAATCCAGGACCTGAGCGTAAAATCGAAAAAGAATTCAACCGAATCACAAAAGCCCGCATCACACCCAGCAGCACAGCCGAAAGCCCAAATAAATCCAACGCCCTCGCAACAAACTGCTCAAATATCTGCAGCCCGCGCGGCAAATGGTTCCGCTCAACCACCGCCTACACCCGCCGAAGAACCGGTAGAAGCGAGGAGCAAAAAGCGCTCTCGCAGCAAAAAGTCTACGAATAATCTCCAGGCCATGCTCGCAAACCGGAAAGCTCCTATAAATCCGCGCAACACAGGTTTCGGCCTCGGGCTAGGAGACTTTATCAAGTGAGGAAAGGGGGAGAATTTTTCGAGAACGTCCAATTAGTACGCAGTCTCCCTCAAGACATCACACTCGAGCAACTCTGCAGTCGACATCTCAGAGTGAAATGGAAAACTCACAGCCGGCGAAAAGTGTAGACCTCAGAGCCCCGAGTACGGTAGTGTAGAGCTCCCGTCGCGGCTCGTCATGATCTCCAAGTGGCCGATTTCTACCCATGCTCTGATGCAAAGACGCACGCACAAGCGTGCGCCCAATGAAGTGGGTGATTTTGTGTCATCCAGGCGCCACATCGTGAATGCAGTGAACAAGAAATGCCGGCTTGACGATATCTGGATCATGATGAATCTGCAAGAAATTGCCCAACCCAGCATACAAACTCGAGAGGGGCAGAAATTGACGAGAAGATGGATTTCAGAGAACGAGAGCTCTGACAGTGATATGAATGTTGGAGAAAGGACTCCCAATAGTCAATACGGAAAGTCTCAAATAGAGAGCAAGCTTTAAAAATATTCGCCTCGCCGCCCAATTGCTTCATTTCAGGGACGGAAGCAAGTTTCCTTTTCGCTGATTGTGCTATTCATGCCAAACATAGCTCTAGTAGACCCGCCCCCCTGTCGTGCGATACTAAAACAACATAGTTTTTCGAAATAAGGAAGAAAACGCCCTCCAAATGCCGCTTCCTACGAGATCCATTCCTCTCTCGTGGCGGAAGAGGTGACTGTCTCCAGAAGAAAGCCCCTACGGCAGCGCCTAGGGGACCTACTAGGCCTTGACTTTCTCCCCAGCCGGCGACCCTAGAAATCGTTCCTGGGAGAAACGACTCGATTGCCGCAATCCCGTCACTCGGACTGTATAATCGTACAAGCGCATCGCGGGGCGATAGAGTAAGACCACTAGGACAAAGGCCGCGGCCACGCCCAAGATGATAAGAGGGCCGCGCCACTCTTCGGCAATTTCTTTATATCTCCCTGCCAGTCACTGCTCTTTCTCGTAGCCTTCGGGCATAGGCATTTTGTTGATGTCATACCATCGTTTCGTGCCTGCAAGAGATAGAGAGTTAGCAAATGATTACCGCCAGTTTCGATATAGGCGTGCGCTTACATGAGTATCCATTCCAGTCAAAGTTGTCCTTGGGGTTGCAGTGGCACTTCAGATCCAGCCTCGTCTGCTCGCCGGTTGGGCAGTGCGTGAATGGAACGTGGTAGTAAGCGATGTCATTGAAGAAGTGGATCTCCTCCTTCTTGAGCATGAGAGCTGCTGCGATGGAGTGGATTGGAGCATCACCCCAACGCTCGTAGAAGAAACCGCCCTCCTTGTCGAGGTGTGTAAAATAGTCGATGTAAGCGTCGCTGCGCAGCCAGTTGAGGTTGCCGATCTCGAAGTTGGACCAGAAGTGGCAGTGGTTGTAGGAGTTTCCGCCATCGTCTGAGATCCATTCCATCGCATTGTCCTTTTCGATGTATTGTGGATTGGTGGAGATGAATTTCTTCACGCTATCCCACAGCGTTGGAATCGTCTCCACGTATTCGTACAGCGAGAGCACGAACGAGTACTTCTTCTTGTTCTCAGCCATGAACTTGAATGGATCGTACGCGATGTCGCAGTAGAGCTCAATGCTGGGCTCCACACGCCAGTACCACTCGTAATCGAGCATGAGTGGGTGACGGAAGAAGAAGCCGGACTCATATCTGCACATGTGACGGTAGCTGATGCTGTCTCCGTAGATGATCTTGCGCTCGTGCATGTCCTCCCGCACCTTCTTCGCCTTATCCTGATCGATCCATTCTGGGAATCCCCAATGCTGTTTGTCAATCTTGCCGTACTTTGCCTTGCCAGAAGTCAAAGCTGTGGTCACCTTGACGAATGTGTCGTCAAATTCGGCATCGTTAAGGAAGACCCAATCGTAGTTGTAGGCGTGGTTGAAGCGATCCTCGACCTGGCGGATGGATCTGGAAATCTCCCACACATCACTGTTGCGAGCGAGTGTCACAAAGGTGGCGTTCATGCGCGGGCCTGGCGCGGTGTTCGAGAGGTGGGTTTGTGTGCCAGGTGCTGGGTTCGGTGAAGTGGATAAATGGTCCGGTGCAGCAGCGTTAGGAACTTCAGCATCGTAAGGCACCGCGACCGGGTTGCCTGCGTGGTTCACAGGTAGGTTCTGCTCGCCCTCTCCGACAATGCCAGCATTGCCCGTCTTATCCGAAGGTGCTTGCGCGGGCGCTTTGGAGCCCTGCTGCGTGCCTTTCCATATCCCTTGCGCCTTCAGCAGTTCTGATGCGGATTGGATGTGCTCGGCGCCGGGCACGCGCGATGAGGACGAGGAGATGAAGAAGATGAGGATTAGGGCGATGAAGGCGAAGACGATGTATCGCACGTATCGCGTCGAGCCCGCCATGTCGTCGCGAGGTGTGTCAGCATGCGGCGGCGATCGATCAACGCGGATCGATGAGGCTTTGTCTCGGCAGGATGCGTGGCGTTGTGGACGGCAGCGGGTGGAGTGTGGTGATGCTCTTCGAAGCCCGAATGATGAACGGTGATGGCGAGAACACGGAGCAGTCGCGAGAAATGAGCGACTAGGTGAGGAGGAGGAGGAGTCGAGTTTCGAGTGTTTCGAGATGCGGTACGCACGCGGCTTACGCAGGCTTGTCAGACCGAGTTTCGAACAAAGAAATCAGGGAGGGCAGCTGCGGGCAGGGCAGGTGAAGGAGGTAATATCGCTTCTTGGACGCGCGCCCCTCCACTAGTCCAGCGTGCATATGATACGAAGACGAACGGGGGATGGCGACGTGGTCTCCCGCCGGGTCGGAGAGAGAAATTCCTTGGGTCTGCGCGCCGCGAATTCTTGCGTCGTAAGGGGTACAGCAGAGCTCGTATGGCGGATATAATTGGACTGCCACTAGAGGCCCTCTTGATTGCACCAGACGGAGTTACACGATGGGAGAGCGCTCAGCACGACAGCTCGTATGATAGGAGAACCTTCATACGGAACCCGGCAGGCTATGCGCGAGTAGACTCGACGTCGCGACACCGTTGCTGGCCGGCAGCGGAGGGAAAGCCCGGATGGACAGGTGGTGCAGCGCGGCAAGGCGGACCACCGAGCTGCTGCTGTATCACAGCGAGATCCGCAACGGCGTACCATAGCACCACTGAGGTCACAATTGGCCATGGTCAATGCTTCCGCCCACATTGTTTGCCGAGCAGAATGACTTCAGCACACACCTCAACTGAGCCCATCGTTACGGCGTTTGTCTTCCCCAGCATAGCGAAGCTGTTTCACATTCCTCCAAGTTGGCGCCTTTGCGCCGTGCCGCCTTTGTGATAATTGCCATCTCGCAACAACCAGAACGCTCCGCGTAAACAGACACCACCACCGGCGACATGTCGTTCTTCGGCTTCGACACCACCCTGCCTCGCGACCAGAACGCGCAGCAATCGAGCTCGCGAGGCATGTTCGATCAGCGCGATCCCTTCGCAGGACTTGGCGGCGATGGAGCTGGCGAAATGCTCGACTTTGAGCAGACCTACGACGGACTGGGAGCTCAACTGCAAGAGGCCGGCGATGATCTCAATGATGACACCTTTGGCGGCGACGAGCCGGTGACAAGAGAGAGCGTGGGCAGAGACTTTGACTTTGCGGGACAGACGGCCAACATTCGAGACACCTTGATCGAAGAGCAGGTCCTGCATCAAGCGCGCCAGCCATATGCTCAGCCCCGCCCTCCGCAGCAGCCTGCAAGGACGGGCTATGAGGCATACAAGCAGCCGGAGTACATCCCCAAGTTGGAAGCCGATGCATCGATTTGGGGCAGTTCCGTGGCGAAGAAGGCCGAGCCGGCCAGGCAGCCTGAGCCGGCGGCGAGGATGATGACTTTGGAACAGCTGGAGGCACAGATGCGAGCACAAGCACGCCCTACACCACCAGTGCAGCCACAGCCAGATTACCAGAGCCAGTCGCAGGGCTTGAAAAACATGCTGGGCTTGGGAGGCCCGCCATCTCAACCACAAGCGCCATCACCGTTCGAGCAGCAAAGAGTGCCCCAGATACTCCAGCGTCCATCCCCAATGCAGCAGCAGCAGATCCCCCAGGAGTTGCCAGCGCAGCCTTCTCCCGGTCCTGGCTTCAACCAGCGTACGCCTCAGATTCTGCAAAGGCAGTCCATTCCCAATCATGGTCGACCACAGTCGCAGGATTTCCACGGCATGCCGCCCCAGCCACAATACCAGCAAGGACCTCCTCCGGGCTTTCCTATGCCAGGTCCTCCAGTCCAACCCCGAGGAGCACCAATTCCTCCTATGCATAGCCGTGGTCCATCATATAATGGCCCGCCAATAACCCAGGCCCAGCAGATGATGAACATGACTCCAGAAGACCGAGAGGCATACATGGCTGAGGAGGCCAAACGTGCCAAGCGCAATCACAAGATTTTCCTCTTGAGCAAGAACAACGGTCTCATGACGCCCCAGGACAAGAACTTCATTACACGGATCCAGCTTCAGCAGTTGCTGACTGCCACGGGTGGCATCGATAATGAGCCGGGCAGCAAGGAGCAATTGGCCGAGGACTTTTACTATCAAGTCTATGCTCAAATACGTGGTCCTCCACGGAGCGGTCCAGGTCAGCCTCTAAACCAGTTTGCGCAGACATATCTCTTCCAAACAGGCAGTCGCTATGGATATGGTCGTAGCCGACACCATCCTCGCGGCGGCGACAATCATGTGCAGCGCATGGAACAGCAAGTCGCTCGCGCTGTCGAAGCAGCGAAGTCGCGCCCAAAGAACAAGTCCCTTGTCGTCGAAGGGTCGCTTGGCAAGATTGCCTTCAGCAACTCCAAAACGCCTCGACCGCTTCTTAACATCAAGCGTCCTGATTCCGCAGACATTCGCAAGCACCACCCAACCAAGCCTGCCGACCGCAAGTCTGCACTTCGCGATACCGAGAATTTGTACTCGACGCTCATGAGGCTCGAAGATCACGAACGAGAAATGCCCCCACCGCCGAATGAGGAGAGTCCGCCTGAGGTCATAGAAGGCCACATGAGATGGAGGAGTGCCATGCAGGAGTTGAACGAGCAGCTATGGGGAGCCCTTCGCATCATGGTTGAGATTAATCCAAAGTGAGTGCACTGAAGTGGAACTGGAACTTCTTTGCTGACATGAGAAAAGCTCAACCTCGCCACACCCATTCATTCAGATCCTGTCGCACAGCAAAGGCAAGAAGGCAATCCCTCGCACGTTCCGACATCTCGATGATCAGCAACGTCTTACTATGCTCACCCTGATCGTAATTCACCTCGACATCCTGGACGTCATTCGTGACGCATATCCAGCAGCGGACAACAGCGCTCTCCCAGCACGCGTGAAAGAAGAAGTCAATCTTTTCAACCAGGCCGTCATTCCACCGCTGTTCAGCTACGTCAACGAAGCGCCCTTGAATATCATCATCGGTCTTCTTGGTCTGGTCCTGGAACGAACACAAGTCCAAGCCATATCGCGCACGAAGATCGGCGTCAGCATTCTCACCATGCTCATCTCTCGCGCCGAACTCCTCAAGCAATCTGCCCCTGCATCGGACTTTCAGCAATTCACAGAAATGTACGATCGTCTCTTCGATACCTTGGAGCCTGTCTTGCCTTATATCTTCCCGACCGATGGGCCCGTGTCTGCTTCCGAGGACGTCCACGTTTGGCAATTCTTGGCTGCGATGGGTGTTGGTGCTAGTCCTGATCAACAGCAGCGCCTTGTGTTGGGTGTCAAGGACCGTGTGATGGAGACTGTTGGTGTGTCGAAGACGTTACCGGAGGAAATGAGTCTGAAGAGGTTGGCCGATGTCAACCTGTTCATGAGGGCTATTGGGTTGGACGTTGAGCTTCTTGGTTGAGATGCGCCAAGTGGTCCGGATGAGATATCATTCATGAGAATTGGGGGAGATATGATGAATGACTGGACGAAGGAGAAGAAGCATACGACTACTGCTGAACATGCGCGGTAGCGAAAGATGGAAGAGTTTTTATCGATCGTTGTTGGTTTGCATAAACATTCAAGTATTTCCTGGAGACCTCTTTTTGAATTTCTCCAAAGTTCTGCCGAGCGTACGATTCTGTCTCAGCAGTGCTGTCTCCCTGCTCGTGGCCTAACTCTATCCCAAGGTATCATCGCCATAACTTTTTGGGTCGGACACGAAGGACGCGTCGACGAAGTTCGAAAGAAGCCAGAGTTGCCGCCCATCAATTTTCCTTGCGCCAAGTTTTCCGTTGTTCGCCGCGAACATGGTGTTCAACAGAACCGCTGCCATCGCGAAGTCCCGTCATCCATCCCTTCGCCGAGCATTCCATCGTTGACCGTGTACATCTTGTTCAATAGAACCATTGCCGCCGCCGAGGTATCATCAAAAAGAAAGAGAAAGAGAAAAAACTTACCACATCGCGCCCTCTTCAGCGCCCTCTCATCAATCATCTTCACTGCGCGAAATGACCTCGATCTCTCGAATCGAGCTTTCGCCATCAACCTCGATCCCCTCCAACACAGCCTGAGTCCTCTCCCACTTCACCCCAAACAATCCCGAATTGATCTTACACATCCTCACCTCTCCAACTTTCTTCTTAGCATCCTCGTGCTCCGCATTCCACTCTCCCACCTTCGTAATCAAATCCCTCACCGCAGTCCCCGTCGCGCGCAGAATCTTATCAGGAGAATCTTTGCGTTGACCTTTACTGACTGATGTGAAGAGACAACCGATGAAATGCTTACTCGAATCGGAATCGTCTTCTTCGGATGGAGGGATGAGGAGTGCGGTTCCGATGAGTTCATCGCTTGGTGTGAGGCGGCAGTGGTCGCGGTAAGTTTCGAAGGCGGAGGGGTAGGATTTTTTGAAGGCGAGGGCTATGCCTGCGCCCCAGCTGCCTTCGGTGTTGCAGGCGTGGAGGAGGAGGGTGTTGGGGGGTGCGGAAAAGATGTTGGAGATGGAGTGGTTGAGGGTTATGTGCTTGGAGGTGGAGGATTTGGAGGGACCGGCTTTGGTTGTGGGTGTGGGTGATGTCGCTTCGTTGTTGGGGCGCTTTGATGACGATGCTGTTGCCATTGTTGGTTTGGTGGTCGCCTTTGGTTTAGTGGAGCTTGATGTGGTGTTCTTGAGTTGAGGTTTCGATTTACGTTCCTTGCCAGAGTAGGTCGATTGGCCGAACGATTGCGTGATCGATGTCTGCTTGTATGCACTTGCTGGAGCTCGAGTCGGTCGTTCTTCTGGAGTGTACGCAATATCTTCGCCGGTGATCATTCGCCAAGATCCATTCGGTCGTGGCTTCATGTATGGGATCTCTCTTCCGTCTGGCGTGAATCGCACTGGTCGTTCTCCAGTGCTTGACTTGTCCTGTGATTCTTGCGATTGAGTCTGTGCTTTACTTGATCGACTGCTGGCCTTGGCACGCTTCGAAGAAGTGACGCTTATATCGTCTGCGTCTTCAGAAGCCGAGCGCTTGAAGCTGGTCCGTGTCGCAGGAGGCGCCATGACGATCTCTGCCGTCGAAGGATTTTTTCCTGGGCGGTGGCGGAGTGAGGAAAGTGAAGGTGGCCGTCCCTTGGTTGACATGACTAGGCAGTCGCGGGCCCGAGCCCGAACTTTAGCTGATCGGCGCCTGAGGCATGAACAGCCGAGCTCCGGCGTGCCTTCCTTGCCTTGAATCAGCTCGTCTCTGATTGGCCACAACTTCCTCACTTTCCGAGAGCAAAAGCATCATTCCATCTCACGCCTCCTGCGACCACCACGACCCATTGAGACCGATCCGTCCTCCGCAGGCACCTCTCACATCCGCCGACATGCCGATCTCCTCTCGAGCCGCCACCTCGCTGGTGCGCGGCGCCACTCGTCAGGCCGTGCCTGCTCTGCGCACCACCTCAACCGCCCTCCAGAAACGCGAAGCCAGCTCTACCGATGCCTCAACATCACACGCCGAGTTCAAGTCGCCTTTCCACCGTGGCGCTAGCAACAAGCCAGACACTACTATCATCCCTTCCTTCAAGAGCTACAGGAATAACACGGGCGAGACTGGCAACAAGCTGTTCCAGTACTTCATGGTCGGCGCTATGGGTGGTGTTTCAGCGCTTGGTGCAAAGAATACCGTGCAGGGTGAGTAGAGCAGAGCGCAACAGTGCTTGTTGCGAGGTGGAAAATCAATGGCTGACACACGTAAAGACTTCCTTGTCAACATGTCCGCTTCCGCCGATGTTCTGGCCATGGCCAAGGTTGAAGTCGACCTTGCAACCATCCCAGAGGGCAAGAACGTTATCATCAAGTGGCGTGGAAAGCCGGTCTTCATCCGCCACCGTACTGCGGATGAGATCAAGGAAGCCGAGGACTTCGACTGGAAGACCCTCCGTGACCCACAGTCCGACGGCGATCGTGTCAAGAAGCCCGAGTGGCTCATCATGCTGGGTGTCTGCACACACTTGGGTTGTGTGCCCATTGGAGAGGCTGGTGACTATGGTGGATGGTTCTGCCCTTGCCACGGTTCCCACTACGATATTTCGGGTCGTGTAAGAAAGGGCCCAGCCCCATTGAACTTGGAGGTGCCAGAATATGACTTCCCAGAGGACAACGCACTCGTGATTGGTTAAAAGGAGCACAAGAGTTGCGGTGGAGAGGGGCATGCGAGTAGAGGACATAGAGGTTGAGGTATGAGGTGGTATACGCTGAGCCAGACAGGTGAGGCCATGTACAGTTAAGATACATCATCTTGTTTTTAGCGTCGGTGAGGTCTGTAAAAGAGGTCATTCCACAAGGACGTCCATGATACAGTGCACTTGTCGAGATATGCCGCTTCGTGCGACGAGTCTACTTCAGTGGAACCTCCCAGTGGCGTCACGCGTGTGATTGCCCACCCTAGAATGCCTGTCACACATCGAATCTGTGCACTATTAAGCCTTGCTGGTCAATAGACTGCTGCTTAACGCGATCCCCTCTACTTCAATTGTCAGTCACGTGCCGGCCTCGGCGGTTCAAAAAAGTTGAACCGACATAAAGTTCGTCGTTCGTACAATTCTCTTACCAGAATCAAAGCCAGCAGTTATCACAACCAAGTTCACTAACTGTGTAATTGCGCATTGCGGAACGCGCCAAAATGGGTAAAAGAAAGGCGAACGGAGACGACAAGCTGCCGTCGAAAGACAAGATGGACGTCGACGGCGAGGACAGTGGCAGTGACGATGTATGGCAGCAGTATTCTGACTGATTAGAGCCAAGACACTGACCTCCGTCCAGGACACAAGTATGCTCGACGTAGATTTCGAGTTCATGGACCCGGATCCAGAAGTGGATTTCCACGGCCTGAAGAACTTGCTCCGGCAACTTTTCGATGCCGACAATCAGTTATTTGACCTTTCAGAGCTGGCCGATCTGATCCTTTCACAACCCGGTATGGGCTCAACAGTGAAATGCGACGGCAAAGAGAGCGATCCATATGCGCTTCTCACGGCCCTAAACCTCAACCACCACAGGATGAAGCCCTTCGTTCTCAACTTGACGAAATACATCCTCTCTCGTGCCAAAGCATCTGGGAATCCTGGTCTTCAGCAACTCGAGCAGCTACTTGCGCCTGACTCAAAAGCACAAGTCGCACTAGTTCTGAACGAACGCTTCATCAACATCCCACACCAGGTCATTCCTCCAATGTACAACCTGCTTCTGGAGGAAGTTGAACTTGCTGTCAAGGACAAGGAACCATATAACTTCACGCACTACCTTATCTTCAGCAAGACTTATGCTGAAGTGGACTCAAAGCTTGATGCAGAGGAGGAGCGGCCGAGCAAAAAGGGAAAGAAGTCGGGAAGCGCAAACTCTGAGACTTTCTATTTCCACGCTGAAGATGAAGTGTGGCAAAAACACGCCCTGGGCTTCTCGAATTTCGAATACGAGAAAGAAGCAGATGAGGGTGCCAGTGATGCGAAGAGAGCTTTCACTGAGGCGGGAATCAAGCCTCAAGGGCATTTGATTCTGATCGAGGGAAAGAACTTTCAGCACGCGGTCAAGGCTGTTGGAGAGTATTTGCAGTAGAAGAGCCTCCACGTAGTGCTTCTGCTTTGGAAACGGTCTGAACAACGGAGAGCCCGGAAAGTGGCCTCATGCTCGACTATATGTCAGGATTATAGTTCACGTGAACCACCATTTGCTCGGTAGTAAGAGGACAGGTCAAAGAATTCTCGACGACCCAAAGTCAGGAGGGCAAGTCCGGTGGATTGCAACCTTTTTGAGGACATGGCTGAGGCCGCTTTCACCCTGGTTCTTTGCATACATATATACCACTCGCCCTCCTCGAAAAGCAGGTCTTCTACTACACTCTGACACACACACTTCGGACCATCATATCGGAAGACCACAACAAACAGACCATCGACCACATTTCAACACTTCGAAAGATAAGCCGGCCACACTCATCAACAACTCAGACCATCATATCAGAAGACAACGACAAGCAGGCCATCGACCGCATAACAACATATCGAAAGACAAGCCATCGGCGACACTCATCAACAAACAAGCTATCATACCACAAGACACAAGACAACATGTCTGGAACCAACAACCCAACCTCGTTCCGCGATCTGTCTGCGGAGCTACGCAATAAAATCTACAAGCAAGCTCTTTTACTTGACGACCAAGTCATTTCCGTCTCTGGAGAACACGGCAAAGCGCTTCCGCGAAATCTGCCACTAGCAGTCAACATCATCGCCGCGAACCGAGAAATCTACGAAGAAGCAACAGCAATGCTCTATGGCGGGAACACCTGGTTCGCAAACACCGAAGAAGAAGCCATCACTTTCCTCAGCAAGATACCAAGAGACAACATCGCAAAGATCCGCCGCTTCGAACTGAAATACGTTAATGTGACCGGCGCAGGCATGAGGCACTTTGGCCACTTCCATCTCAAATCTCTAGTCCAAAGAGGCATTCGCGAGCAGGTCGAGAAGCTCCTACGTTGCACTGGCGGAGAACTCTTGCCGCTGTCTCTAGAAGCGATCCATATCCCTGATCCTCGCGTACCAGGAGGCTATTGCCCTCTGCCGGAGTCGAACATCTGGGGCATCTGCGACTACGGCCAGTGGAAGTGGGAGTTGTCTCGTGAACGTACTGGTTTCAAGAGGCGTGGGGAGTAAAGGCGAAGACCAAGGATTGTATGGTGCTAATGAGGGCTGCATATGAACGTTGAAATATGGGCAAGCGAAATAGAATGGAAGGATCGATACACACATTGCTGTTACATTAACAGCGAGATAGCTTCTGATAGCATAATATAAGAGATTTGAAATTCGTTTCCATTTCATAATAGCACTGTGAACTGAGGCAAGTGTATCCACGTCAGACTGTGCAAAATGTGGCCGTGATTCCCTCAAACCCACTGTGTCTAATCAAGCTCTTTCTGTGGGAAACTCCCATCACCACGACGAACTTTACATCCCAGACACCAATGTCCGGCCTCGACCGCGCCTTCCAGGCATGGCGCGACCACCACAATTTCGCCTCAGACGCAAGCACTGCGCTATGGAAAAAGCTCTCAAGATCCCACACAATCTACGGCGACCTACTCATCTTCCCTTACAACGCCCTCTCCGGACCAGAATGGCAACCACTTCAACCTCTCGCCCCGAGCATTCTCGATGATCTCTGGCAACGCATCTGCAAAGAATGTAAAACCACCCACATAGCCTCCAACAAACCCATTCCACCTCAAAATGAAGATTCCACGCGCTCAGAAAATATCCTCCGCGCCCCCGTAAATTTCACACCCATATTCGGAGACTTCGGCCCGGAAACTGCTTCCGATCCTCCCACAGAAGAAGATTTCGCAAAAGCCTTCTGGGTGACTGCGAAGCAGAATGGCATTTATCAGACTTGGGCGCCGAGATGGACGATGTTTTCGAGAGGGAATATTTCCGAGAAGGCGAGGTTGTTGACGTTGCCTTCTGTGGTGCGGGCGTCTGAGGATGCTAAGCAAGCGTGTGATGAGGGAGACGAGAACTGGAAGGCAGGGTTCGATGTTGTGGATTTGTATGCTGGGATTGGGTATTTTACGTTTTCGTATGTGAAGGCTGGGGCGAGGAGGGTATTTTGTTGGGATTTGAATCCTTGGAGTGTGGAGGGGATGGTGAGGGGGGCGAGGAGGAATAAATGGGAGGTCGAAGTCTTTGCGAGGAGGAAGGGTACAGATGGCGGGGATAAGGCTGCGGTGGAAGTGATGGGGAAAAGTAACGCGAAAATTCTGGTTTTCAATGAAACGAATGAGATGGCACCTCATCGACTGAGAGCAACCTCAAGGTACAGCAGATTGAACATCCGGCACGTCAATCTTGGGATGCTTCCGAGTTCAAGGGAAGCTCTGGAGCTTGCTGCTGCATTCGTCTCACTGAAGCCGAAGGGGTGGTTGCACATTCATGAGAATTTCCTGGTAGAGGAAATCGTGGAGAAGAGCGAAGAGACGAGGAAAGAATTCGAGCGCATTCTGCTGGGATCCGGTAACCCTCATCTGGTAAATCTTGGAGATGGGCAGAAGCTGAAGGTTGAAATCGAGCATATCAACAAGCTGAAAAGCTATGCTCCTGGAGTGATGCACTGCGTGATCGATATTGCTGTCAAAGTGACAGGATGATGGGAGTCTGAAGTACTACAAGCAGCACTCTCTCTAGCAGAGCATCTCAGTCGGGTGGGACGGCTTCCGAACCTTTGTGAACTTTGAAATGGTCGAATGAGCCGAGGGTGAATGATAGTGGACCATGATAGTCCAGCAGAAAGGTTGAGCAATATTGCCTCATCAAGTGCCTGGAGTCAGCCTCTTTCCTCATTTTTTAGCCCTGGCATTAGGAGCACGTCAAATGCGAGAGCAGCTATTCAGAGGACCTCTGGCAGGACAGACCAGCAATGTGGAAGCAGTGCTTGCACGGTCCTTAGCATCCGATCAAAGCTTCACTGCTGTTTCATTCGCAACACTACCATGCTGGTCATTCAGCATGTTGCTGTTCCATCTTCCTTTTATTTTTTTGGCATCTCTAGGTGAACACAAAAGGCAATGCCGGTTCCCAGCATGGGCAGTCTTCATGTGGACAGCTAGGTGGCCCAAGATTACAATGGACTGCCTCTATCAAAAGCTTGCATGTTACTCACTTGCAATTCCCTGATAAGTTGGCCGAGTCTTGTGCCATTCACAAGAAAACCAATGACCTGACCAGGGCTACGCAACTTACTGGGCACCCTTGTATGCCTCGCAATCATTTGGATCGATGAACTCGATCACGCCATCACCCGTATTGACCTTGGACATCTCATCCCGTGGAATCAAAAACCACAAATTACTAAGACCGATAGACCTCACTGGGTGAGGACTCGTGTCTCGAGAGCTGGTCGGAGTGAATGCGCTTGCCATTTCATTGATTAGCTGCACAGTTGCATGCGTTTCACTCAGAAGCAAGATGCATTGAGCTGAAACACCAGAGCATAAATTCTGAGAAGTGTATTCTTTGAACTTGCCACCATCTTTCGCTTCTATTCACTTCATTCGCGACACAACATGCTTGGGTTACTTCATGTGCTCTACACATCGGCTTCGCTGGGAGACATTATGGATGAACTATTCTCATCACCTTTACAGATCCATATCATTTGTGTGAACAACTATAACAAAGCCTTCTGCAAGAATTGACCAAGAAGCATGTTCGAAGCATGATGCTACAAAAATTCAAACAGCATCCAAAGGTGGACTCGTTCTTCGGTACCGATAGGCCAGTGCACCGTGATGCGCTTGACCTCCTTTTCCTTCAGCTGCCATCGGTGGTCGGAGTTCATGTATGTCACTGGACTGCCATTTGGACCTTTAGTTGGCTCTGCAGCCGTGTAATTTTCAGAGAGGCGAGGAGCGAAAACAACATCTCTGAGGCCTGGCTTCTGCTAGCGTTCAGGCTTTTTGGACAATCAATGCCTCAGCTTCAATCAGATGAGCGGAGAGACGGGCATGTATACGCCTGTTCTCTGAGCTCCAGAGCTTGTTATGTTGGGCACCGACTGGATACTGAGTGGCTCTCTGTGGGACGAATGGTTGGAGAGACAGCGAAGTCATTGGTGTCTCTGTTTCAGCGAATTGAGATGGATTGGCAACATCTGGACAATTGTGGGCTCAGATGAAATACAATGACTCGAGACACAGCATCGTCCGTCTTGTCTCCGAAAGAGCGGGGCAGCACGCAACAGGCGACAACTGGACAATCCTTGGCTCAAATGAAACACATTGAGATCGAAACTGCAAAAGCAGCATCATTCGTAACCTATCTACACCCTCTTCTATCTCCTGCTCTTCTCACTCTCTGTTATCGGCATAACATACTTCCGTCTCCTAACCTCCACCACTTTATAATCCTCCGCCTCTTCCATCGTGACCTCTCTCCACTCCTCCTTCGCCCCATCAATACCACTCGTAGGACGATTTTCATCAACTGGCAGGTGAACCAGCATTTCTACCTTGACAACACTGTTGATCTCCTTTCTCCCAAGCGAAATATCCAGCAGTCGGAGCGCATGTTTGGTGGCTTTCAGTGTGCGTGGGCGGTCGAGAACAACGTCTTTTCGTCGCCGGTGAGGAAAATTCGACAAGTGGTTGTGGATATACTCCATACCTGGAGGCAACGCCGGGGTCGCGAGAGGGCCGAATTTTTTGAGAGCTCGAGGGCTCTTGTCCAGAGCGGCTTGAAGTTTTGCCTGGGCGGCTCTGCTTGCTGAGCTCACACGACTCCAGTGATACTCGGTGTTATATCTCCTAATGCGAGCGTCCTCAAGTTCTGCCTCGACTGGTGTCACCGCCGCTTTGAATGGATCGCCAAGCTTGAATGACTGGAGTGAATTGCGTTGTGTTCGGTGCAAGGCTTTGAGGAAGCCAATGGCTGTTTCGGGATCGTCGAAGTGGAAGCTGTTATTGTGGTAGAACATGTCTAGAGCCTCGGACCGAATCTTCTTGCTGGAGGGAAGGGGGGCTGGCTCGATCTTGTTCGGGTTTCTAGTCATCACGGCGATGCCCTCTGAGCTTACCAACGAAAGTTTGTACATCTCGTTGCGAAGTTCCGGTGCCAGATCGAAGAACGTGAGCTTCTGAGCCCTGTTGTATGGCGTCCGGACGATTGCGGGGCGCTTGCCATCCTGAGCGACTGGACCAGAGACGGAGATGTTGTGATGTAGTTGACGAGGGTCGGCAGGCATCAGGTCCATTGTGTCGTACTGTTGCATGGCTACCGGGACGTCTTTCGAGATATACTTGCCAAGAACAGGAAAACGAACTCTGCGATAGTCGTTTGCGACTTCGACCGGTTCGTGCTGCAAGCGTCTGAAGATTGATGGAGTGTCGTTCTCGATGCTATTGCTCTTGTTCTTGTCGCACTGGGCGGATGTACTCTTCATCGCTTGTCTCTTGCTTGCAGGAGGAGTGAGCCGGGTCACGGCCTTGCGCTTGCTGGAGTATGCCATTGCGTCGAGAAGAAGGGTATACGTCTTGGGTGAAGAGAGGTATAGAGGATACGATCGAAAGCCGTCACGAGTGAGATATTTCGGAAGTCCTGAGAGATGGAGCGTACTCGAGAGCTTGGGATGGAGAGAGATGAAGTCGACGTCCTGCGATCGATCTTCAGATGTGAGTAAAGTCGGAATCTTGTGCGAGAGCGTATGCGAAAGAGTCTGAACTGTGCGGAAGAATGTCAGAGGAAGTACGTTCGAAGCTGGAGTAATATGTATTGCAAACACAATAGAAAACTTGACAATAGGAAATTAAGGTTTGGGGTGCACAATAGTATGCAGTCAATTGTCACAAGTCAAATTATCTTCGCTCAAAAGTCTGGTACGATAACGCTGCAGATTATGACAATAGGAAACTGGCGTAAGCGCTTCATCATAGCTGTGCCCTCTCGGACCCTATTGTTTTCGTGGTGAACGAGTTGAAGTAGGAATTCAGCGCGTCGACCGTGCCAGATCCCTCGACAAGTTTCACCACGCAACCGACGTAGCCATCAGGTCGCACAACCACAATACCTCCCTCCTCTTCTGACAAGCCAACCTTGGCGTGTGCCGAAGCCTTTGCTTCAGGCACCATTTGATCCCAGATGTCGTCAGCATAGACGTGATCGGTGTAACGCGCCAAGACTTCGGGTAGAAGCTCGCGGATCTCAATGTCGGGTCGGTGAGAGTTGAAGACGATGTTGAAGGTGTAGAACCAGGAATGTGGGTTGTGTCGCTCGTGGTAATCCACCTTGTCGATATCGGCTCGCTTGTACACGTCGTAGAATGAACCTTTCTTGCGCATACCGGCGGCAAGATCCGCGATCGCCTTCTTCGTCTTGGCTGGCTTGCCGCCGAAGAGGTAAAGTCGGTAAGATCCATTCAGAGGGATTTCCTGCTCGAGGTGCACGACATTGGCGTCGACAACTCGAGTAACGGTCGCTGGGGTCAGAATGCGCCCTGTGCGTAGTTTCGTACCTCCGTTCTTGGTCGTGAGGAAGAGCGGCGATTGCGCCGCATGAGATTCTGACCAGTTGAAGACATTCTCGAGGTAGGCGACGCCGTAGCCAGATGTGAACTCGCAAGACTCCTTGAACTTCTGCACGAATGGGTTCTCGTCTTTTCCATCGCTCGACTTGCCAGCGGAGGCGCGCTCCGCCGCTGAGGGCACCCTCTGCGAGAACAATTTGGCGTATGATGCATCGAAATTCAGCAGATTCTCGGCCACGTATTTCCGCTCCGATTCGTACGACTTCAGAATGCTGCGGTCAGCGAAACCAGACTCGACGTGATGAATTTTCCAGGCCAAGTTCTGCGCGTCAAGGAATGCAGTATTCATGCCTTGACCAGCTTTAGGCGAATGTGTATGGCAACAGTCACCGCCCATGAACACGCGCTCGTCCAAGGTATATCGATCTGCAATGCCTTGTCCGATTGGGTACACCGAGTACCACTCTACACGATCCCACTCGATGTAATATGGCTTCATGATCTTCTTAGCATAATCCTGCACTTCCTCAGTTGTAGCTGTTTTCCGTGGGTTCCAGTCTTTGTCTGTTGATGAGGCAATTTGGATGTAGAGGCGGACCATGTTGTTCTCGCGCGGAATGACCATGATAGAGCCGGCATCCGAATGGATTGTGCACTTCATCTTGATGTCCGGGAAGTCGGTCCGAACGACTCCGTCCATGACGCCCCACACGTATGCAATTGGGTCTTTGTGTGTAATGCCAACTCCAAGCTGTTCCCTGATGAATGATCGCGCGCCCTCTCCCGAGAACAGATATTTTGCGCGCACAGTCTCCTGCTCATCTCCATCCACATGCGCGAGATTGACCTCGACAGGATATGTTGAGTCCTTCCCATCGTTCTTGAAGCCCGTGATTTTCCAAGGCCTTTGTATCCGTGTGCCATGCTTTTCAATGTCGTCGATGAAGACCCTCTCGATCAGGCCCTGGTGCAATAACGTTGTGAATGGGTATCGCGCGTCGATGAACTTCGGGCAAGACGCCCATGTGCCTGTTCTCGCGATGCCCTTGCCTTCGTCTAGAGGGTCCCAGAAGGCGACTTCGTACACCTTCGCCGGCTCGTTGGCCATGATGGCTCGCTTCAGGCCCATATTTCGGAGCAGGTCCAGTGATCGCGGCTGAATGCCATCGGCGCGTCCGGTGAGTGTGGGTTCGGGTCGCATATCAATGTGCTTGATCTTGTAGCCCCATCGTGCTAGACATGTCGAGAGCAACAGGCCTACTGGACCGGCGCCCACGATCACAATGTCGTAGTTCTCCACCGCCATCGCTGTTAATATGAGGAAGGTATATGGTGGTCAGAGATATGTCGCGTGCTTCCGCGAGCTCGTGATAGGATCGTCCTCCCCTCGTCGAAATGGTCTCAGATAGAGTGAGGAGTGTATGCCCAAGATAGAGTACAATGGAATAGGGAAGACGGAGAAAGCGATGTAGAGAGCAAACCTACCTATTTGAATGAATGGCTGACTCTGCTAGCAAGCTCGCGCTTGAAGGCGGCTAAGAGATCGGGAAGGGTCATCGGAGGCCAAAAACGAGCAAAAGATGGACAAGCAATAGTTACCATGTAGTCTTGCCGAAACAGAGACATGACGTTCCCCGCTGAAAGGATCGCACGTGAGGCGCACAGGCCACCGGATCCAGATCACGGTAAACCAAAGTGTCCACTGCATCCGCAACTTCGACGGCCCGGGCAACACCTCCGAATTTCCTCCATCAAATCGAGACCGTCACCTTCTCCAGAACGGCAAGACAAGCGGCTACTCTTTTGCATGCTTCGACCAATCGACATACTCTCGTGCTCATCCGGAAACATGGTGCGGTTATACAGTAGGCTGCGACTGCCCACAATCCGACAACGAGGGCATAGTAATCATTGTATTTCGATCTCAGTGTCTCTCTCACGACGCCAGGGAAGGCAGGAGTATCAAGGGAAGAAGGCATGAGCACATGATATCGCCCTTGCCACTCTGCCGGCATTCATAGCGCTGCCGGCATCCATAACTCTGTGAGTTGGCAGGGAATAAGACAAGAAGCACAGAGGTATGACACTCGCCATATACCACAGTCATGTAAGTCATTTCAGCTTCATTCGTTTCAATTATCTATACACTGCTGGAAGCACCAAAACAAGAAGACCAGTTGCCAATTGTGATTCTCCGCGCCCAGTACTGTCATTGCTCACAGGCAACCTCATTACCAAATGGCATAAAACAAGAGACCGTGTCAGAAACACCAGGACACCGGAGTCTCATTCGTTTCGTCTAACCATAAAGTGCCGCAAAAATGAAAACATAAAGATTGAAAATAGAAATCGCCAATTGCCATTCTCCAGCCTCAGTACTGTCCTTGCTCACAAGCAATCCTGTTACCAAATGGCACCAAACAAGCAAACATGTCGGAAACACCAAGAGAATCTGGCCTGTGAACGTTCTTTGCCCCACAAAACGTCCTCAATGCCAATCTATACCGTCGCACAACACAAGACCACAGATTACCGAAATATTTCTGGAAGCATATGAAGAATCGCACTGATCACATATTCGTTAGCATGTAATCATAAACCACGTGTGGCGCCTTCACTTACAATTTTTCATTCATCCTCCACATTAGTGTCTCCTGGGACACACAAGCCTCCACATTGCCTCTCCGTACTCACTCCTGCCCACAGCCCAGATCTCGCTCGCAGAATGGGTCTTGCCCGCATCGATATGTGTATTATATGCACGTGCCAGTTTTCTCGAAAGCTGCCCGGTTGATGAAGTTGTGTTGGCATCCGTCCAGGCGTCGTAGCTTGCCTCCCATTCATCGGGGTACTCGGAGATGCCGATGTCTCGAAGGATCTCCTCACTTCGGTTCATGATGGAGTAGTGGTAAGAGATATAGCCGACGACTTCGACGAGAGCCGTGAGAGCTGCTGAGGCCATGGTGGATGTATGATTGGCTGTGAAGGTTGATTGGTAGACAAGAGAGTTCGAAGTTGGTATACTGTTCTTGGACGGTGTTGATATAGCTCGTATTGTGCTTGGTTGGTATTGTGTATAGGAAGAAAAGCAGAAACTAGGAAGGGGGAAGCCGGTAGTTATGCTTCTAAGCAGTCGAGGGTAATTTGAACAGCTACCACGCGACATATGTCGGCTGTCCAAAGCCTGAGACTCATTGAATGTGGCTGACCTCGAAGTCTTCGGACCAGGAATGAGAAATGACCATGTCACGCTTGTTGCTTGCTGTGACAAGCACTGACTGACAGAGCAGGTTCTTGTCATGATACTCGGAAGTCTGTCGTACGAGGCCATGCAGTGGACGATTTGAAGCGGATTGCGATATCTGCAGGTGCCATGGCACTGCGCAGATTTTGTATATCGATCACGTTTGCTTACAAGTTTGCTTTATCGCCTGAATTGGTATGAGCATGAAAGGCTCTTGTTCTTGTGAGTACTCTGGACAGCACTCTCACGGTACTGATTTGATGGCAGGCTCTTATAGAGTATTTGCTGGTCAAGAGGCTTCTGAAAACTGGATTCGAATGTGCCGTGGAGGTTTTCGGGTCCTGTGATCACTCTGCGATCTGGAGCATGCTTCGATACGCTAGGAGAAAGGCATACTTCATCGATATCGAATAACGAAGGAATGTGGACAATGGAATAGGAAACAAGAGATCATTCCGCAAGCATGAAAGCGAGAACCATCGACCATCATTTGCAACACGAAAGACTGTCCTTGCCCCCAAGCGATTTCGTCGGAGAATACCAGAAACCACAGCATTACAATACTCGCCCAACACCCCTCTCTGCGCCACATACCGTCCCCAATCACCAAAATAGTTTCTGCTTCACTTAGTCCTCCACAATTCATTCACCGCTCCTAGCACAGGAAATCTGCCATGTCTAACGCTGCCATTCCTGCAGCCACTTGGACATCAATGCCCCATCAATGGCAGCCATCTCGCGCACGGTACGACTCAGCTCCTGCGTGTGCTTTGTGGCCATACCTGGCAGCTGCATCCCGGCGCTCGCCATCCCCTCATAAAACTCCAACAGCTTCAAGCCAGGCTTTTTCTCGATTTCAGCCGGCGTGATGGGGCTCGCACGAAGAGCTTCGAGCCACTCACGTAAGGGCACCACGGCCATCTCGCGACCAGTCTCGCGCTGCAGAGCATCGCGCACAGCGGGTATGAGCGCCTTCCACGACACGGTACGTGGATTGCTGACGTGCGTGACATCGAGGCCAGCAGAATCTTGCGCACGCGCAAGTGCGATCTCCACCACTGCCCGCGCGGCGAGGTCCATAGGTACCCAGTCGACCGTATCTTGAACACCCAATGATTCCAGAATAAGACCCAGCGCTTTGGAGGTGATAATGATGCTCGGCAGCCATTCATGACGATTCCACTCCGCCGTGCTGGCTATGGAACCTCCGAGCTGTCCTGCTCGCACGATCGTCGCTGGTATGCCTGCTTTGTTGGCTGCATGTGCCAGAATCATGGATGCCACGTGCTTCGACTCTCCATAGCCCTGGGGCAGAGCCACAGAGTGAGATTTCGGGATCTCTTCTGGGATGAACTTCCCTTCCTGAGTAGCCTGCGTGGAGTGGTCGTGGAACCAGTTCCCAACACTCGCGATAGAAGAGATGAACACAATCTGCGCGTTGTACTTTGATTGCACACTGAAACCACTGCTCTGCGGGTCCCAGCAACGTGGACGCCTTCGTAGGTTGCCAAAGTTTTGTTGAAATCGACAGACCACGCGTTGTGAATAAAGATATCGACCGACTGAAGCATGGCATTGCACACTTTGGGGTCCAGTCCGAAACGCTCACAACCAAAGTCGGCTGTGACAAAGGTTACTTTGCGTAACCCATCGATGCTAAGACCGCGAGACTTGAATTGCTTGGCTTGACGAATATCTGCATCAATAGACCGGTTGAGCGCATACACTTGAGCTATCAACGAAGAATTAACAAGCTCCTCAAGGATATGGCCGCCCAGAGAGCCAGTGGATCCAGTCAGAAGTACTGTGTGCTCAGTCGGTCGCGGGGTGTCTTGAACTGACCTCAAAGGAAGGTCGTGAGTGTACTTCTTGATCATTGCTTCCATGATCTCTTCGCGGGACGTGCCAGCCGAGAGGGCGTCTTCGGTCTCAGTGAGGTATCCAGCCAAGCTCTTGATAGTTGAATGACCGTAAACCACACGAGGTGACACTGGCTTCCCTATCGCATGGCTCAAGATTGATGAGAGAGCCATAACCTGTAGCGAGTCGATGCCAAAGCTGAAAATATCGGCATCCGCAGAAGCGTCATCTGGTATTTCAAAGCCGTTGGCCTTGAAGGCCTTGCGTAAGTACTCCATAGCTGTGTCGATACCAGCACTTGGATCGAGAAGACCAAGCTCGTCAGAAGTCCCTTCGTTCGAATACAGCGCGTCGATTTCTGCACTGTAAAGATCAGTCGTCTGTCTCCGAATTATTGACCCCTTGGGTGCACGCCTGAACGGCTTATCTTGCTTGGTAATAGCGACTTTCGACTTCCAGACACGGCCGTGTGCTGGGGCAGCTTTGTTCGCCTGTTTGATCAATGGCCACAATTCTTCCACAAGCTCTGACAGGTCTCGGCCTCGATGTCCAACTGCATTCCAATCCGGCTCGATCAGAAGCCCGGTCTGAAAGCGTGCTTGTCCGACTACGAGAGCCCCCTTGATCAAAGCATGGCTCTCGAGACTCTTCTCAAAGCCGACCGGGTTGAACTTCTCGCCGTTACTCAGCACTAAAACGTCGTCCTTGCGACCTTTGTAGAGCCACAGGCCACTTTTCGTAGGGTGTTCCTCGAACAAGTCTTTCGTGCGCCACTCCGAGTCGTTAGGAAAGGTGTCAAATATGGTTTGATACCGGCGGTTCTTGGTCGGTCTCATTGTCATCTCGTACAGGTCTTCGCCCTCGTGGTCCATGCACACTCCGCTGCCCTCTGTAAACTCAAAGTACTGCCAGTCTGTTTGGTCTTCCGGAATAAGAGAAGGTATGAAGCCAGCCTCCGTTGAACCAATAGCTGTGACCAGCCGGGTGCCTTCATTGACGCGTTCGCCGACACCATAAGCTAAAGGACCTCCGCCCACGAAGACATATTCTACCTGAGTGAGAGCCTCCATTCCGCCAGGCGTGTCTACGAGCTCTTCAATAATCGACGGTGGAGTCAAAGAGCTCTTGGGTCGTGTCTGAGTAAGAGTCTTGACTATCAACTCACCCGTTGGAGGCTTGCTCGGTGGTAAACAGCAGATCGAGCGCCGACAGAGCAATGACGTCCAGGTGATCGCTGCACCCATTAAGTGAAAGAACGGCGCGATCGAGAAGAGGAGGGTATCAGAGGCCAACGCAATGTTGAAAGCACCTTGACGACCAGGTGGGGCAGGCATGTTTGCCACTTCCTTGAACGCGCCGATACTGCCATTGGTATGATATATCGGCTTCGGCAGCCCAGTTGAACCAGAAGTATGCAGGATAACGACTCTGTCCTCGGAGTTGTTGGTACAAGCAGCTGGGCATGGCGTTGCTGCCTCAGATGCTGATGCTTGTCGAAGCAGTTCATCAAACGACGGAATCTGCATTGCCTGCAGGCTTGGGGCAGCTTTCTTGATGACGCCTACAGCCGTCTCGCAGTCTTCGCAATAGAGGATGAATTTGCAGTTGGTTTTCGAGATCAACGACGCCTGGCCTTCCTGAGAATTGCGCGGGGATGGTAGGAGAGCATGTAGCCGGCTTTGATCAACGCAGTCTGCGCTACGGCGTATCGCATGTCGTTGATGCCTATATATGCCGCTGCGTCGTCTCGATAGCCAATGCCGAAGTTGCGGACGATCCAACGAGCTAGAGCATCGACGGCATCTGCCAGCTCTCGGTATGTGATGTCACGCCACCCTTTTGTTAGTTCTGCGTCCAACGGTAACTTCATCCACGTATTGTTGGGGTACTCTCGTGCCAACTTCTCCAAAACCAGTGGCAAAGACTCTACCTTGTGAGGTGCATCCCCTTCGCTGCTGTTGTGATCGGTTTCCATATTTGATAAGCTGTCAAGTCGGAACGATGAGTGGAAGAAGGGCAATGGCAGTGATAACACGAGCCGAGGGCGCTTTGCAACGTGGGTGCAGCAGGTCGTTGTTGAGAAGGATTAAACCTGCCACCAAACCGTCATTAATGGAGGCGAAGCTTTTTCTGCACAGTCGTTACCTTCGGAGGATTATTAGTCTGCAGACCACTTTGTCGGTAGAACGAAGCTTTTCTCGTCCTTCAAACGCAGCTGGAGGCGCAGCCGCACCACTGGGGTCCACGGCGGACTGATTAGTCGATCGCATGTGTGGAGCAACGAAGCTTTCGAGGAGGCCAGCGAAGCTTTTCGAAGGAGAAACGAAGCTCTAGGAGAAGAAATGAAGCTTTTCCTCGGACTATGAAGCTAGAGGCGAGGATTTACCAGCGAGGTTTGTGCGTGACTGAGGAGTTCGTGTCGATCAGATCTTTCAGCAGGAGCAGTGAAGCTTTTGGAGGAGACACGACGGATTTGCAATGCCATTGCTATAGTCGAAGGTAGTGTCGCGCGAGGAGATGTCCATGTAGGACTGAATTACCCATCGGTCCGTCTGTCAGAGAGAGAGAGCCTGGCAATGCTGCGAATGTTATGAACAGTAACGGCCATTCAGTTAGAACTAGCTCTTCCCCACATGTTGGCGAGCAGAGCATGGATCAGCATAGTCATGGCTTCTGGTCTCGTTGGGACGGAACATACCGGCTCCATGATGACTTAAATGTACTCCAAGAGCAGTAGATGGAGTGGTGGTCAAGGATCGTGTTGTGGGAAATCCGGCTGCACTGATCACGTCTTGACTCAGGAAGCTTCAACGCATTGGTACGAACCGATCGAGGCATTGCACGAACGCTGTGCAAACCACGAGTACCTTGAATGCTTGTTGTGCTCGCATGG
The DNA here is from genome assembly GCA_002933655.1 of Cercospora berteroae. Lineage (NCBI taxonomy): Eukaryota > Fungi > Ascomycota > Dothideomycetes > Mycosphaerellales > Mycosphaerellaceae > Cercospora > Cercospora berteroae. The sequence goes on along the minus strand of PNEN01000516.1, from coordinate 132,849 downwards.
GTTCTGCCTGATTTAAGCGTTAGCTTGAGTGTTCTGTGTCAGCGAGCGCACAACTTGATATGTAATCATGTAAACTCATATATGTCTTGGCGCCTGAGACTTGGAAAGTATTTCGCTCGCACAACAGGGTTTGGCTGTTGGTCTTGGCCGATGGCGGCGCCCACCTTACTCTCCTAGCCCAGCAGTATTTGACTTCCATAAAGACACGTGACACTGCATCCTCACACTTGCTTTGCCAGTATTGTGCTCCAGCTTCTGCGAACCTGTCAGCGTCCCCAGCACCGCAATCCAAACTCGTGGCCAAGATTGAGCCTACTTGACCACTTCCATAGTCACAATCCCGAAGCACAGCACTGGCACTCATGTTCAACTCGCGAAGCGCTTCACTGAGACAACCCCAGTCTCTGTAGAAGATCTCATTTCTGAGGGACTGAATTCGAGGATCCATCCAGGTTAGATAATTTGGACAGTAAATTAGATGCCTGAAGTCTCGCCGGTCTTCCTCCTCCAGACTGGACAGCCACTTTACGGCAGCCCGGCTTTCGCTGAACCGGAATTGAGTACTTCTGCAGTACAGAGGAGAGGCTTCGGCTCGTGGTACGCGACAGTTCGTAAGTAGTCCAAATGTCGATCCAGGTCCAATCGTTCCGTGCCAGGACTGCGCGACAGCCATGTGTGCTCGAACAACACAAGTTTATAAATATGCTGTCGAAGTTTCTGTTGGTAATGAAGAGAAGCCGGTTCTTGGTTCGACGTCACTCCGCATCCTGTCTCAGTAACATTCGCGTCGACTGCAGCGCGACTTCGGCTCATCGTGCTGCGCGAGCCTGATATGAGTTTACTATGGACCCAAGTGTCATTGGTCGAACCGACCCTTGCACATTCATTGTACTTGTCAGTAGTAAACTTACTCCATGAAGATCCTTCGTGCTGCACGCGATACCTCACTCGAGGGGAATTCGTTTGCATCACGAGGAAACATGTTTTCAGATCCTCATGCTGCTCCTTACCCCAGAGTCAAGCCTTGACTTCTCCTCAAAGTCGGTTCTTCAGCTTGGGGACATGCATGGCCATTCCAAAAGAGCTTCAACTTTCTTGACAACTATGAATGAAGTTTTGCGGGTTCCAGGCCGGCGCATGGGCATGACTCGTCGCATCCACTCTACTGATAATTTTGCCGGATCTCGATGGAATGTGCTTTGCTCAGCGAGGAATCAATGCGGGTCCGCACGAATATAGAGGTTCAGCAAGCAGTGAACGCAGCGTCGACTACGATCCCGTGCCGTGAGAGCAGAGAGTGAGATCGAGGCTATGCGAAATGCTGAATCCTCAGCCACTAGGCGTGCCCAGAACTTGGCTGTGCACCTGCCGCCGATACTGTGCTGGCTCATTTCTGTAGAGTGGCTCGCGCATCGACCAAGAAAGGGTCGTACGTGGAGAAGCTCATCGGTAAGCGCCGGGCGAAGAGCGACAGAGAACATCCGATCTTGCTGCAGAGCTTGCCATTGGTAAAAGCGTCAACGTGCCATCGTATCAACGATCAGCTCGTGGAGGCATACGCCATTCGAGACGAAGAAAAGTTTGCTAGCTCTCATGTACTCGCGCATCAGGCAAGACGACCGGTACATCGAGAGCGCGTGAGACTAGACGTGGGAGATTCGCCTGGAGAGGTGCAAGAACACGAACATACATTCGAGCTTTCCAAGTCCCTGGACTCACTCCAGGAACAACATGATACCGCGTGGCAGTGTCGTGTGCCGACGAACGCGAGCTCTCGTGGATCGCAACATGATAGGTCAGATACACCTTGGTTTTCCGTTTCAGATCTGTTATCTGTGGGTGAGCGAAGCGATTGCTAAAACTTTCAGAGATAAGCGCAGGGCTCGGCGTTCCCATGCTGCAGTCTCCACGATAGGGTCCATGAGGCTTGGCTTGATAGGCTGTTGCGTCGAGCAGCATCAGGCACATTGATATGCACTGCAGATGTGGCACTCGCAAGCAAGCCATCCTGCTCGAGATCTTCATGCATGTTGCTTTTGTGTCGCATCCGTCGTTCCGTTATCGTTGGGCGTTGTGGATCATAGAGCTGGGAAAATTAAATACACTTCTTCCCTGCGCTTGTTAGCACAAGTCTTCCAGTCGTTGCCGCCCCTCTATGTCAACATGGTCGACGATAAATCCGAGAAGAAGAGCTCGATTGTTGAAGGTCCAGACACGGAAGCCGGGCTCGTAAGCTCTGAGGTACTCGTGGACAAGAATGGCTTCATTCTATTCCCGGTTCCCGTGCAGGGCGATGCCCTGGATCCTCTCAACTGGTCGTCCTTTCAGAAACACACGATCCTCGGAATCGTGATGGCATTGTACGATGGAGTGTTGTGCCAACACAGACACGGAGCCAGAAGGGCTGACTATATGTCGCAGGTATTTCATGTTCACCTACATCACCACAACGACCGTGCCAGCGTTCCCCGAGCTCCAGGAACAATTCGATGCGACACTGGAGCAAATAAACTGGACTGTCGCCATTCCGGCTCTGGGACTCGCGATTGGTCCTTTGATCTGGTCGAGTCCCGCAGATATCGTCGGCAGGCGACCCATCATGATCATTGGCACAATTATGGCCATTGCAGCGACTATTGGCGCGGCTGAGGCAAACGATTATTCGGGGTATATGGCGGCCAGGTTCTTCCAAGGTCTGGGTTGCTCGCCAGCTGCATCGGTGGGATTGGCCATTATCAACGACATGTTCTTCGAGTACGAACGTGGCCAAAAAGTTGGACTCTGGGTACTGGCCCTCGATCTGGGCCTGCTCTTGGGTCCGCTCATCGGTGGATTCATCGATCTTGTCTCGTCCACGTGGATACAATGGCTGACGGCGATACTCTTGGGGGTGATCCTTGTGGCTGAGGTGGCCTTCATGCCGGAAACTCTTTACCCGCGCGACTTGATGCTGTCCAAGAAGACTCCAGGTATGGTGGTGTCTGAAAAGGTATCGGCAACACAGGAAGAAGTAAGGCGAACCAAGAGCCTGCCGTTTGTGAATGTCACGCCGCTCCCAGGCATGAAGCATCCCAAGGTCTGGGACACCGTGATAAGATTTTGCAAGACGTTCAAGTTTGCTGTGGTCCCGATCTCGATCATGGTTTACTGCTTCGGGTGGTACTGGTGGATGCTATCTGTCATAACCCTCATTCCCGTCGCGTACGCCAGCTATTCGCCTCAGATTCAAGGGTACGAGCGCACCTAATCAATCCAATAACGAGTTCGTGTGAGCATGCTAACAGGGAGATCAGGTTGCTGTTCATCGGCCTCATCGTCGGCACGCTGTTTTCCGAGATCTTCTGCTCGGGCCGGCTCAGTGACTGGCTCGTGGCCAAGCTTGCAGCGCGCGCCAATTCAACCAAGACTCCAGAAATGCGTATCTGGCTACTGTATCCTGCAGCAGTGTTGACTTCAGTAGGGCTGGTGCTGTGGGGCGTATCCATCGAAAACAACTACCACTGGATGGTGGGCCAGGTGGCGTTCGCATTGTGTAAGTCGACCTTCCAGGGCTGTCATGAGAAGTGGTTGCTGATTTAAGGCTTTCAGTCGGTGCTGGAATACAGATGGGAAACACCATCGTGGCTGCGTACGTCTTGGACGCGTATCCCATGCAAAGCATGTCGGTTATCGTCTTCTACGCCGTCTTGCTCAATCTTTCAGCATTTATCGATCCGTTCTTCATCGTGCCATGGGTGAATTCTGTCGGCTTTACGTGGACTTTCGCAGGCCACGCAATGATCACGGCCTCCTTCTGCATACCCGCCTTCGCGCTGCTTCAGAAATTTGGGGGTGGGCTCCGGGCGTGGAGCGGAAAGCTGGACTGGGTGAACCCAGAGTTCGACCATGAGATAGTGGAGACCATAGCAGAGCGGTAGTACTCCCAGAACATGATTTTGTGCGCTTCATATCTTCCAAATGTTGAGTCGCTGTCGGTGTGCTCGAACATGTTCGGGCGAAGCAGAAAGAGCGAGTTTCCACTCTTCGTCATGTGCCAAGACATGTGCCTGAGGCGACACAGACAACTTTCTCATCCCAGCACTGCTCTCTCCGCGTCCATCGACTATATTCCCACCATGTCAAGTCGGCTGCAGGCAGAGCTGGATGTGGCTTGCGCTGCCGTGCAACATTGCGCGATGCTCACGAAGCAGTTGCAACGGCAAACCGTGAGCCAAGACAGTCAGATCTCGAAAAGCGATTTCAGCCCAGTCACCGTGGGCGATTTCGCATCACAAGCTCTATTGACCTCCGCTGTGCACGCTGTGTTCTCGTCAGACAACTTCTTGGCCGAAGAGTCAGCAGATGACCTGCGGGAGAACGCAGCTCTTCTCGACAAGGTCTGGGAGCTGACAGAATCCGCAAAACCGGCTTTCGAGGCAAATACTCCTGCACTGTCTACACCTGGCTCGAAGGACGAGTTACTGAAGTTTCTTGATTGGGGAGGTAAGCGGGAAAGAAGTAATGAGGGGCGAACATGGGTCTTTGATCCTATAGACGGAACTGCCACGTTCCTGCGAGGCCAGCAGTATGCCATCAATTGTGCTATGCTCATTGACGGACGCGAGGAAATTGGCATCATTGGGTGCCCGAACGTCGTGCTTGATTCTTCCACTGTGAGAGAAGACGTGATTGATGAGCTTGGATTGGGTCTGATGATCTACGCCGTGCGGGGCGAAGGCACATTTGTTCGCCCGATGCAGGCAAACGGAGAGCTTGCAGCAGCGACGAAAATCGAGCGACATGGTGACGAGACTTCTCTTGACAGTCTGATCTGGTCCGACTGCTCAACATACACGAGTACGATCCTTGAGTTGCATCAAAAGGTTGCTGCCAAGCTGAACTCGCCATGGCCTGGCGTGGATCTTTTCAGCAGCCTCATGAAGTACGCGGCATTAGGTCTTGGTCGGAGCCACATCGTGGTACGTATCTTTAGGTATACCAGCTGGAGATCTAACCTATGGGACCATGCCGGCGGGATACTTGTCTTTGAGGAGTCGGGTGGGAAGGTGACTGATTTGGAAGGTAAACCAATTGACTTTACAACGGGAAGGAAAATGGCGTCCAGTATGTTTTGTTTGCCTGCCGTGTAATATTGGATCGTGCTGACCAAGACTGCAGACTACGGATTAGTCTGTGCTCCGTCGAGCGTCCATGGACAAGTCCTCCAGCTTGCTCAAGATGTGATCAAGGGACACCCACCTATTCCTTACAGCAAATGATTGGTCCAATGATGATCTCGACTCGCCACGGCGCTACTTCGTTTTAGCAGCATCCTCGAGATTCGTCGAAGCTCTGCTAAGCTGTAGCACCTCTATCATTGGCATTACACGAATGCCGTTGCTCACTCGCCATATAAGCTGCTATCGAACGAGAGGATGACTCGCCACAGCGAGCCGCTCTGACATCCTCAGAGTAACATAATCAAGAGTATGCGTCTCGGCTACTTCACTTACGCTGCCAGCGCCATCTTTTCCACATTCATACCCCCTTCGCAATGCTGTCTGACTGATGGTGGAGCTGCCAGCTTCCACACTGTGTTCGGCTCAATACGCCGCAAGGTCGAAGGCTATGAAGATCTGATCGACAAGTTCATAAGCCCAAATTTCGAATTCGTGTCAGACAGTCTAGCCTTTCTTCGGGGCGACAGTGTAAGTTTGCCATTCAGATGTGCAAGCGTCTGCCTAATATTTACAGCTCAACGACACGAACGCGCACAGCGTGCAAGAATATCTCGCGAGATACTCTGATCCTTTGCCGTCGGTGACTTCAAGCCGACTGATCCACATTGCTCACAGCTGTGACACTATCACGACCTATTCGGAATTCATCGTCGCAGATGTGCCAATCCGGGCTTTCAACCTGTACTTTGTGGACCTGCCGAGTGCGAAGATTATCAAACTTTACACGGAGTTCAACAATGGCGCTGCAAGGTATGCGATCTGCAAGCTGAACTCGACTGCCTGTCCCACGCAGGTCGAATTTGATATTGGCAATAATGGACCAGCATATGGAGTTTCAGGATGTCAGGCTCGATTCTGAGGGTATCCACGATGAAATAATACCAGAGATCGTGTGAGTGACCGAACATTTTCAGAGCGTTTGAGTGCTAGCTAAGCGCCAGCTTCCACCTTCTTCATGAACTCTGCATAATCTGGATCTGTAATAGTGGCGTCCAAATCACCAGGTGCAGGCTGCTCAAACAATCCCCAAGCCTTGTCCGCCACATTTCGAGCAGTCGTCACTTTGGCGTCGTCGGCCACTTTGCCTTCGACCACGATCGCTGCACAATGCACTCCTTTTGAGCCATACTCCTTGTGTAGGCTGTGGACAAGATTGTACTGCGCTGCTTTGCATGATGCGAGCGAGAACTTCTTACAGTTAGATCGTATGTCCTTCGCCGACTTAGCAGATTTTGCAATACTTACGAATTGTGGGAAAGGATTCTTGTATAAGCCACCACTCGTCACCAGGAAAGAGGGCGTATAATACTCCTTCTTTCCCGCCGCCACAAGCTGCGGCATAGCCCATTGTGCAACCATCAACAGACTCACAACACTGATCTGTTGCCAATGCATCAGCATAAATCCCACTTACCAACCCAAAACAGAAGAAAAAAACAAAACAAACGAAAAAGACTCACCCTAAAATCCGACTCATAATTCACCGCACTCCACTCCATCAATTTACTCTGCCCAACTCTCGCAGCATTATACAAAACACACTCCAACGACTTCCCATGCAATCTCGAATCCAACTCCGCCAGCGCAGCCCGCACTTTACCCGGATCCTCCAGATCGACCGCAATAGCTTTAACACTAGCTTCCGGAGCGGCTTTCTTCACGAAATCGATGTCTTCTTGCAGACGTTCTTGGTTTCGTGATAATAAATAGATTTTGTAGAAACCGCGCTCGGCGAAGAGAGAGGCGACATTGCGTCCTATACCGGGGCCGGAACCGAAGACTACGAGGGCGCCGTGCTTGGCGGCTTTTTCTTCGTCGGTGAGCTTTTTGCTGGGGGCTTTGGACATCTTGGGCTTCGATGAACCTTGAGATTTCTGATTTGGGTTTGTATTGTCTTTGGGAATGTCCGGTTCAGAGAAGGAGAAAGGAGCAAGAGGTGTTGTTCATTCGATTGTGACGTAATCTGGATCTTAGTCGACTGCGAGTCATGGGCTGATAGACACCTACGTAGCGACCCGGACTGTTGTCTCTCTGAAGCCGTGCGGCTAGTCAGTATTCTGACCTGTGAGTCTTGCGTGATTGAGCTGCAGTGGCCGTCGGACGTCTGGTTGTTCGGCCTTCACATGCTAAGGATAGGCCGAAATAGGAAGTGTTCTTCAGCTAACCTCATATGGGCTAGGCCAGCTCTTCCCACTACATCATGCCTTACAGAGTAGAGACTCATCAAAAGTCGAGGAGCGTCAGACGTCTGACGTATGACCACAAACAGGAGGCTGATCAACTCCGACGAACAACGGCAGAGCGACACTCATGTATTAAGATGCCCTACAACGCTGGAAGCTGAAGGATCGGGGCAAGAATTATGCTTTGTGTTAAACTGAGGCTGAGGCCTGCATTTGAATTTGAATAAGCGTATCGACAGAAAGTGGTGGATCACTTACTGCCGTGCACAGCGTGTACATAAAGTACAATAGTCCTCGTGGCTGACTTCAGGTCAGCCCACTATAGGTCCCCAGGCCAGATAGTCAGAATAGCCAGAACACTGACTTCCTCTGCTCGCTCCCGAGACTCCAAGCTCACAAAGTGATCAGTTTGAGAATGTGGGCATTCCCGGCAGTTCTCACCGCAACCTTGGCCAGCGCCGTAGGGTATACGTTTAACATATTCTCAGCGTCCACCCCATCATCGACAACATTCGCCGCAAACCTCGCTCCACACCTCTCCTCACAAGCTCAAATTTGCCACCCAGATTCCTCATGCTACAAGAACGCCACATCTCGATGGCAAACCTCTTGGGGAATCCCGCACTTTGACATCGTCATCCGCCCTTCTACGATCGAGGACATTCAAAGCACAATCCGGGCCGCAAACGCCCACTCCAAGCCTTTCCTCGCGATCTCCGGCGGCCACGGCGCAACTCTTTCCCTCGCGAAACTTCGCAACGGCGTAGGGATCTGGCTCGAGAGCTTCAAAGATGTCGAGATTCTTCCGGATGGCCACAGTGCAGTAGTCGGTGGTGGAAGTCTCTGCGGCGAGCTCCGTGACAAGCTCGCTCTCCATTCGAAGCAGAAAGTCCAAGGGGCGTGTGATTGCACTGGAGCAGTGGCACCCATGCTCGGAGGCGGCCACGGTTGGCTGCAAGGAAGATACGGGCTGATGGCAGATAACTTGGTTTCTGCGAAGCTGGTCCTGGGGAATGAGAGTCTGGTGGAGGTTTCTGCACATCAGCATGAAGATTTGTTCTGGGGGTTGCGGGGCGCTGGGCATAATTTCGGGATTGTGGCAGAATTCGTGTACAAGATTTATGATGTTACTGAGGAGAATCGGGATTGGGCATACGAGCAGTTCTATTTTGAAGAGGAAAAGTTGGAAGAGGTGTTGCGAGTTATGAATGAGATGATTGGTGGTGTTGAAAACCCAGGACCGGTGGAATTGATTGTTTTCGGGTTCGCAGGCAGGTTTCCTGGAGTGGCGGATGGAAAGGTATAGTATCACAAGTGTATGCTCAGCGTGTCTTTTGTGCTGATCCAGCTACAGGTCATCTTGGCGATCTTTCTGATATGGCAGGCAACGACATCCCTGACACCTACTCATCCGGGTTCCGCGCTCTTCAGCCGTTCAACAGCTTCAGCGGAGCAACCGATCTGGCAGGCGTCTCCGTGATGATGGGATTTGACGTGGACGCCCCGCCTTGTGCGAAGCATTTTCCGACGCTGCAGCGCTTCCCGCTGGCTTTGGAGACATACCCTATTGCTGGTATGCGCGCAGTAGTAGATTTGCTCAAATCTCTTCCGACCGAGTTCAACATCACGCGCATCATCCTGGAGGCTTATAGCGTGAACGCTGTCCAGTCCGTGCCAGAAAATAGCACGGCGTTCGCAGATCGGTCAAGTAATCTGCTGATCAGCCCCTTCATTACGCATGCGCCCAACGACGCGAACCTGGCTCGTCGTGGCGCAGTGTACGGCAATGAAATGCGTCGAGTCATGGTCGAGGGTAGTGGCCATGCGTTGAATGCATACGTGAACTATGCGCACGGCACTGAGACCCAGAGAGAGCTGTATGGATACCAGCAGTGGAGGGTTGACAGACTGCAAAAGTTGAAGAGAAAGTGGGATCCAAGTGATCGTTTTGGCTGGTACCTCCCGATTGGCCTTGGTTGTGGTGGAAGCTATAATGATAAGCACGATATGTAGCGTAGGCGAGCCTTTGCCACATAGCGCTTTTCTTGAGCTTCTTCGAGTTCGGCTTGTTCCAAGCTGTGAAAGCGGCGGATTTCTGGAAGCTCTGGTGCTTCTTCAATCATGGTGCCGCGTCAACATCCTGGGTGGTGAGCAGAAACCTCAAGTCTTGATTCGCGTGACCTCGAGCGCTGCTCATGCTGTCGCTGTCGCAGCGGCAAAATCCATATCACTTCGATCTCATAGCCCGTCAACGCCATCGCTAATTGCCATCAAATTCCTGAATGCAATCACGGATCCCGCATCTCTTCGTCCACTGTGCCGTGAGCTCCCTCCTGTGCTGCAATTTCTTTCACTGGGTCTTTAGCTGGTGCTGGTCCAGCCGCAGAGCCATTGGCTCCGACGTGTCCATCTAGTGTTCCCTGGCCTTTCCCAGGAGCTCCATTCTCTGCGGATGCTGCTCCCGCTGCAGCGTCCTTGGCAGCTTTCTGTTTGTACTGCTTCATCGTCATCGTCCTCGGCACCACGTCTGTCAGGAATTCGAGGTTTTCGACACGTGCTACGGCGTTGGCTAGGAACGTCCCATCAGTGTCTCGCATTGCTCGCGCCGCCTGCGCACGTCACTTACCGACGTCTCTGTATTGAATGTTACGCCTCGGTTTTGGGCCGTGTTCAGATTTCACTTGGTTGTATGCCTGCTCGACCAGATGCTGTAAGAACATCTCAGTGGCAACCGTGATCACGAAAGCGGCATTGTTGGAGCACTGGTTGATATCAGGATCGGCATTGATAATCTTCTTGACGCGAGCAACTGAGAGCGTTCGGTCAATGGAACGGCGGAGAACGGGGACCTGCGGGGGAAGACTCACGAGGCAGTGAGACGGTGCCAGTGACCTCGTTCGACGGCGCGATAGGCGTGTTGTTGTATGGCATGTTGGCGCTGTTTTCGTCTTGGTAAAGGGAAGATGTGAGCTGGTATGTTCGTGTAGAGTGGGCGCGAATTGGACGCGTCGCGGCTGAATTGATGGCGGCGTCTAAATGAATTGGGCGCGCTAACTTTCATGTGACAGTCGCTAACCGGGAATAAAGTGTCCTCTATGGAAGACCCTCGTTTCGACATCCAACGACTTCCACGACATCAGCACTCTGCCGACATGAAAATGCAATGAGCCGGCGCGTGAGCAGTATCTCCATCACCGGCCACGCTCCCGTCCGCCGCACCAGCAGCTATGCGCCCTCTTCCACCTCCGACCGCCCACACCACAGCTTAAGCCGCCGAGCCTCCGCCCTCTCCAGCGCCGAGAATGGCCAGCTCGATCAACAGATCTCCTCTGAAGAGGTCCGCGTCGCAGAGGAGATCGCTGAGATCAAGAGATATGAGGACTTTACGACGATCGACTGGGTCCAAGATGCAGCTCGCGAACAACAGCGGCGCAAGTCGCGACGCTTGTCCCGAGTCGCTCACCAGCAGTCCTTTGGTCGCGTGGGCTGGAGGCGTAAGGTCTGGGAAGCGTACGATGCCGGGCAAGGCTGGATTGTTGTTACCTTGATTGGAACGGCGATTGGCCTCAATGCTGCGTTCCTGAACATCGTGACGGAATGGCTATCGGACATCAAGAGAGGGCATTGCACCACCGCATTCTATCTGAACGAGAACTTCTGTTGCTGGGGATCGGAAGAGGGGTGTAAAGAATTTGTACCTTGGTCAAGCTGGACGATTGTGAACTATGTGGTTTACATCATCTTCTCTACTCTCTTCGCGTTCACCAGCGCGAGATTGGTCAAGAGTTTCGCACCCTATGCGGCAGGAAGTGGTATCTCGGAGATCAAATGTATCATTGCAGGGTTCGTGATGAAGGGTTTTCTTGGATTCTGGACACTGTTGATCAAGAGTATTGGATTGCCTTTGGCCATAGCCTCTGGACTGAGCGTGGGAAAGGAAGGGCCGAGTGTGCATTATGCCGTGTGCACCGGAAATGTCATCAGTCGCATGTTCGACAAGTATCGACGTAATGCCGCTAAGACGCGAGAGATTCTGTCCGCATGTGCTGCTGCTGGAGTGGCCGTCGCATTTGGAAGTCCGATCGGAGGAGTCCTATTCAGTCTGGAAGAGATGAGCAATTATTTCCCGCTGAAGACCATGTGGAGGAGCTATTTCTGCGCTCTGGTCGCAACAGCTGTGCTGGCTGCGATGAATCCCTTCCGCACCGGGCAGCTGGTCATGTTCACTGTCAAATATGATCGCACCTGGCACTTCTTCGAGATTCCGTTCTACATCATGATCGGAGTCTTTGGAGGCTGCTACGGCGCTTTTGTGATGAAGTGGAATATGCGCGCACAGGCATTCAGGAAACGGTACTTGACCAGATTCCCCATTTTGGAAGCAACATTGCTCGCTCTAGGCACAGCTGTTGTTTGCTACTGGAACATGTTCCTACGCATCGACATGACCGAAAGCATGGAGATTCTCTTCCTTGAATGTGAAGGTACCAACGACTACAATGGTTTGTGCGACAAACAGAACCGCTGGTACATGATCTTCTCGCTGTTGGCAGCTACGATTCTTCGGACATTCTTGGTCATCATCTCATATGGTTGCAAGGTCCCTGCTGGCATATTTGTGCCCTCAATGGCCATTGGAGCCTTGTTTGGGCGAATGCTGGGCATCATTGTTGAAGCACTTCACCAGACCTTCCCGGATGCAGCGTTCTTTTCGGCTTGTGGGCCAGATGTGCCCTGTATCACGCCGGGCACCTATGCTTTTCTGGGCGCGGGAGCCGCTCTGTCAGGAATCATGCACTTGACCGTGTCTGTGGTGGTCATCATGTTCGAATTGACGGGCGCGCTGACCTACATTCTCCCCACGATGATCGTGGTCGGAGTAACCAAAGCTGTATCGGAACGCTTTGGCAAGGGCGGCATTGCGGATCGCATGATCTGGTTTAATGGTTTTCCCTTCCTTGACGGCAAAGAGGAGCATACTTTCGGCGTGCCCGTCAGCAAATCCATGACGGCTGATCCTACAGTGTTGCCCGCTACGGGATTGACCCTCAAGCGAGTTGAGCAGATCATGGCAGACACCAAATTCCAAGGTTTCCCAATCGTTGAAGACACTAAGAGAAACATTCTACTGGGCTACATCGGCAGAGTCGAACTCTTGTACGCCATCGAGCGCGCAAAGCGTGAGCAGCCCGTCTCGTCGTCTGCGAGATGCTATTTCAGCCCACTCGAAGGCCCACGTACTGCAACGACCCCCTCTGCCGCCGCGCCAGCCGTGTCTTTTGACGACATCCCCGAAACAGGCGGCAGCATGTCTATCGACTTCAGCAAGTTTGTCGACCCCACACCTCTGGCAGTACACCCACGTCTACCACTCGAGACAGTCATGGAATTCTTCAAGAAGCTCGGTCCGCGAGTCATTCTTGTCGAGCATCGTGGCCGCTTGACGGGCTTGGTCACAGTGAAGGACTGTCTCAAGTTTCAATTCCAGCACGAACAACACGAGAATCCTCGAGACGATACCTCGCAGCTGCAGAGTCAAGAGAAGATGTGGGTCTTACTCCGAACAGCTGCCTTATGGGTGCTTGTCAAACTCGACTGGGCGAGGAGCAAGGTTGGACTAGGAAGGCGAGTATCACTGCAGAGCGGGGAGTATGCGAATATTGCCGAGAGCCCGCGTGAGAGCGACGTGTACCGAACTGAACGAAGCACAGAGTTAGATATTGATGGCGCCGGTCCCGCGGCTGGAGGCGTGGAATTAGAGGATAGAAGGGAAGTACTTAGCTAACCAGAAGCTGAAATGCATTCTTTCGTCGTACAGATGTTCCGCCCGAATGTCCAGATATATTTCTATACCACATGCATCCTCCGCGGCATCCTACTAGACTAACTGTCACCTTCGCATTGTTTCGGCATCACAATGCGTAGCTCCAGGCCTTCTCTGCCAGCCCAGCTCGATATGTTGACCCGAAATCCGGTGACGCAAACAATGCTTCAGACCTCCAGACCTCAGCTAGGCTCCCTCTTCGTAGGATATCCTGCTCCGCAGCTTCCTTCACATTAACATGCGTCAATGGCTGCATCGCCAACATGCTTCCGTGGATGGCATTTTCATCAACACTTTTCATCAACATTGGCGAAGGATATTGCTCCCCACACGACAGTCAGATCTGGATGGCGAGGGAAAATTGCTTGTTTTGCTGATTGTGTAAGTTCCGGCATGCCGTCCGGGAGAGTCCTGTGGTCCTGCTAGATCATGCTGCTCACCCATGCCCCCTGTCTGGGGGATGGCTCTTGCTCCAAAGCAAGGCCAGCAATGAAGCTTTTCGTTCATAGATGTATGGTGGTAGCTTCTCAAAGCATTGCTGATCCGTCATCAACAGCAGCCCAGTCGCATCACTCCGCGCCTTCTCGTTCCAGGAATGATGGGTCCAGGTCGATTTTCTTTTCGAATTTCTGCCACCAGTCTTGGAAAGCCTTTAGAGGTACCGTGTCACTGCCGAAACTCGCGAGGAAATTGAAAGCATTGCCGATGATTCTCTGTGCAAGAACTTTCGTAGTGGCCTTGCCTTCCGGACTGCTCCCCAGCTTGACTAACGCTGAGGATAGCTGAGCATTGTTGGACTGGCCACCGCTTTGCAGAGTAGCAAGCTGAGCTGCTACTTGTGCTTCTGCCTCAATTGACACGCCGATCACTACATCGCCTTGAGGTACTGCTCCAGTTTGAGCTGTAGGATCATCCAGCATAGCATTTTGGTTGACATTGGTAGCAGATTTCAGACCGGAAATTTTGAAGATTGCGCTCTCTTTGCCGGGTCCGATAGCTCCCAATAGCTTGAAATCCTGTGAGGGCGGTATTTGCACATAGACAGATGCTGCCGCTCCGGGAGGGAGTGTTATCCCTGGTAGAAGGAAGACCACGATGTGACTGAATGCTGGTGCAGGCGGTATTCGGAAGGCATATTGGGCTTCCGTAATCGCTTGTGGTGAGACATCGACCGGTCGACCAGAGATGATGATCCCGAATGGCACTGACATCTTGAGTATTGATCTATGGTGTTGTATACAGTCGAGTAAGTGGACACGCTAGGTGCAGCTCGACGGTCATATATAGCGTCGAGCAAGATGCCCTCACTTTATCGCGTCCACGGCGTGCAGTAGCGTCCTTAAACTGCTCGATACAACAGGAAGGTTCGAGTGTTTAATCCTTCCAGTCACCGTCACGGTCCCGCATTTTAGCCGAAGCGCCAAGAACAGAGCGTCGCCAGACCCTGTTCGAGAAGGTCAGTAGTTGGCAAGTAGTAAGCTCAGCTTGAACCGGTAAGCAAACGAACTCACTGAACAACAACACAGTCGCAAACATGGCGTTCAATCTCAATCGCCTTCGAGACTTCATACCCAAGGAGCTTCCAAGAATACCGTCTTGGACTCCAGCCGACGCCGACTCCGATACGTACGATTCCCGCCCCGGTACAGCACAAACGGGTGACTCCGCCGATCCAGATGCTGTGCTTCGCAATGATCGAGTATCGATGGTACTTGCCGACCCGACACCAATTGGCCCAGGCCCCAAATCGAATCTCGACTTGATCAACGAATGCGACAATTTCCCTTACTACCAGACAAACCCGAAGTTGTTCTTCGCTCACATAAATACATACTATGCTCTCTATGTGAAGGGCTATCCAGAAACCGAGCTGGGATATCTACTTCCGAGCGTTACGGAGGTGTTCAGAGGGCTGCCAGACTGGTGGATCAACGATGAGGAGAGATCGTTAACTCTGGTCAGCGGTAATACAGAGGCTGAAAGGACTAAGATCGTGGAAGCAACGATCCGGGCTATGCATGCGACTGGGCATTTCAAAGTCTTATCGAAATGGCGAGACGAGCTGTACCCGGTGTACGGGCCCAAAGGGGAATTGCTGTTCAGCATGGAGCGATCCGCAAGTGCCCTATTCGGAATCGTTACATATGGCTGCCACATGACAGCGTATGTCAAAGGCAATGAAGAGAAGGAAGAGCAAACACGGATATGGGTACCGAGAAGAGCAGCAGATAAGCAAACCTACGGCGGCATGTTGGACAACACGGTGGCTGGTGGTATTGCAACGGGAGAATCACCTTTCGAGAGCTTGGTGCGAGAAAGTGCAGAGGAGGCCAGTCTACCGGAAGAGCTTGTTCGAAAGAAGGCCAAGGCAGTCGGAACAGTCACATACTTCCATATTCGCGACCAACGAGCAGGAGGAGAGACGCGATTGCTACAACCAGAGTGTCAATACGTGTACGACCTGGAAGTAACGCCAGATGTTGAGCCAAAGCCTTCAGACGACGAAGTCGAAGGGTTCGAACTGAAGACGGTCGAGGAAGTCAAAGAGGCGATGAGAAATGGCGAGTTCAAGCCGAACTGTGCTCTCGTGCTTTTGGACTTCTTCGTCCGGCACGGGTATTTGACGATGGAAACGGACGAGAACTACATCGAAATTGTGTCAAGACTGCACAGGAGGCTCGAGTTCCCGACGCCGTGAGCGGCTACAATGGGTTAAACGGGCCATGTGAGGCCTAGGCGAAGCGGCCAGGCAGTGTGGCGGTGCAATGATATCGCTGTCGCCGTAGCTAGTGGATATGAAGCAATGCGCTCTTGCATCAACATTTTTGAGGACCCTGTATACAATCCCCGCAACCATCACGTTGACGTATGCACAATGCAGCACATGTTCGGGCAGCTGTCGAAGGTTCCTGGCGAAGCGCGAGACCCCTGTCGCGACGTCTGAACAGGCGCGCGGAACGGGTGCACCGCGCATAGCCTATACTGACCGCGGCTGTTAGTGCCGCTCCTGCAGTTAGTTTACCAGCGACCAGATCCTGTCAAAACTGCTTCTTCTCACCTCACCTTCTCTTTTGTGTCACCATGGTGCGCAGAGTGCCGCCAGTCATCCCCAATATCGACGATAGTGAGAGGTTCGATACTGTGGTGCGGAAGCTTTCTACGTGAGTCCTGGCCGTGATGTTGGCAGAAGCGCTATCCAGGTGGCTGGCACGCGACGGCTGACCTCCGCGACTCCAGCTTCTTCGTCCAGGCAATAGAAACCCCGCATGAGTGGGATGAACTTCGTCGCGAAGTGTACCCGCGAGAGCTGAGGTCTTTTGTGCGATATCTGGTTGATGACGTACAGCATGAAGGCATCGTGAGCGCGCTGCTGTGAGTAAGGGCCAGAACATTGTCATGACCGGGACCGTGACTGACTACGATGCAGCGCCCTCAAGTGGCACTTTGATGGCCTCGATGATGGAGAGGACAGAGGCGTCAACGAGACGAGAGGTCTCGCGTGCGAGCTGGTTGCATGGTAGGTGAGCCAATGCGAGCCAATGACTGGGCTGATATTCTGTGCAGGCGCTTCATCAGCCATCTGACATATCGTGAGACGATTGACTACCTATGTACAGACTTACCTGTGCACTTCGGCGGCCCAAATATGGAGAACGGAGACCTTGAAAGTGCCGAGCAAGAACCGAGTCCTTCCGATGAGCAGGATGAAGAAAGCCCCCTCCTCGAGAACTCTTCAGCGCCTGTGCGCAGGATGGACGATTCCTTCTACGATGAAATGCAACACCATCATACCGACACTGAGCAGGCGAACTTTGCATCTACTTTCGCCAATCTCAGCGCGCTTGAAATAGCCGCGGTGGCGGGTGCGAAGAAGTTTTTGAGCCAGAGGTCCATCCAGTACATCATCTATGGTCTTTGGAGAGGCGACATTGTGTTCTGGTCGGATGTCAGCACTCACTCTCGAAAAGAAGCCAAGGTGTACCGAAAACACCAGAGCGACCCATATGCTCGCCTCCGGGTCCCGCTCTACCTCAAGATCTTTGAAGTGCTCTTCTTCGCAGGATTTCTGGCGCTCTACTACATCGTCTTGATCCGGAAGCAAGCTTCGCATGTCACCGGCGCTGAAGTCATGCTGTATGTCTGGCTTGCGTCCTTCTCTTACAATGAGCTTGTGGAGTTCAAGGACGCTGGCTTGACATTCTACGCTACTGATTTCTGGTCACTCTGGGACTTGGGCATCATCTTCGTTGGCATAGCATTCTTCGTCGCGAGGGTGATCGGTCTGGCGCACCACGACTCCTACGTCAACGACATCGCGTTCGACATCCTATCTGTCGAAGCCCTCTTCCTGGTACCAAGGTGAGAACGGGTCAGATTATGATGCCAGTAGTGGGAAACTGACTGATCACAGAATCTGCTCCCTGCTGAGTCTACATCCATACTTTGGCATGCTTTTGCCTGTTCTCAAAGCCATGGCACGTGACCTCCAACTCTGATCATCTTCACGATCACTAATTTCTTGGCATAGACCGTCGAGTTCCTCAAGTTCCTTTCGCTGGTTGTCATCATGTTCTTCGGTGAGTATAAGGTCGCTGCCGCATTTCTGAGCTCATGGCTAATACAACCAGGATTCTCCACGTGCTTTAGCTTTCTGGCGCGAGGCACGTACAGCTTCCGCGCCATGAACTGGATCTTGATCAAGGTCTTCTTCGGCTCAAGCTATTTAGGATTCGTAAGCCAACACATCAAATGTGCCATTAAATTGCACGCTAATCATGCTCGAAGGATGTTGCGGACCAGGTTCGGCCTTGAAGCTCCTCATACGACCCCCAATTCGGACTGACCGCCCCAGATCTCGCCCGTTCTAGGACCTCCGATCATGTTGGTCTTCGTCGCACTGACTAATATTCTGCTCATCACTTCTTTGATCTCGTTGCTATCGAACAAGCTTGACAAGGTGGGTGCAGGGGTCGGGCCAACAGCGAGCTTCACTTAAGCGCCCAGCCTAGAATGATTGGCTGACAGGCTCTCTCTGCCACAACACAGGTTATGGAGCATGCCCGGGACGAATACATGTTCGTGTAAGTTTAGAGGCTCATGGCAGTGCTGTGGCAGTACATTGTGAAGCTGACAGTGAAGCGCAGCTACAGTGTCTACGTGCTGGAGGTAAATCTCACTTCCAGAAATGGTCAGATTCAGACACTGATGCACCCTCTAGGCTTCGACTTCTAACCGCCTGACCTACTTTTATCCTGTACTTGTAAGTTGACGCTCATACCTGCGCCCCATACACTTGGACTTGCAGATGGGATGTTCATGTCCAGCACGCGCACGACTCTAAGAAAGATCAGCACAAGCCAATTGTGCGTTCGCCATCTGCTCTGCCGTTCAGATGACCTGTCGGCCGATGGACGTCACGACTTGGCTCCAAAGCCCCCCACCGTCCCATGGAGAGCTGCTGTTGACGAATCATGGTCGCTATTTCTGCTCGACTGTGTTGGTGCTCCGCAGACCAACACCTGCACGCTATGCTTTCACGCTCGTTGGCACTACTAGCAATCTAGTGTGCAGTCGTGTGCAATTTGATCCCGAGCTGATTGCCCGATACAGAACCTGCTGCCTCTGTTGCTCCGGCCCCTTCGATTGGTGTTGTCTCCGCAGCGACTGCGAGCTGCTCGCATCGTGCTGCTCAAAGCGACGCACTGGCCTTTAGTGGCCATGATCCTTCTGTATGAGAGGGCGCTTACGCTGCTGGAAGATCGACGGAAGACCGGCTCCTCTGGCGTTCAACGCAGTCAGAACTCCCCGACTTCTCTCCGCCGACCACTTTATCGAAAGGCGCCATCGATGTCTCGGACGTCGTTATTGGAAGAACAGCCGCGAACGGCACGATCGCCTGCAGGACTGTCTGCGCATGGTTTTACGGCGGCTAGCGATTCGGCTGAGAGGCTGAACTCTGTTGTGGCTGACCTACACGCGCAAGTTCAGGTGTTGACTGATCTTCTCGTCAAGGAGAAGAGACTGAGCGCAGACGCGTGCAAATAATGCATGGAAGCGCCTGTAATTGTGCTCTGAAACTTTGCAAAAACACGGCCATGCACGATGCGACCGCCACGCCCTTAGCGTCCAGCCCCGATTGGAAAGACAACTGGGCATCAAGCCGGCGAATGCCCCCGCAGGCGCGACTAATTGCATAGGCGCGAATAAACAAGGATCATGCATACTACCTGCACGGATGCGCCTAATGATCGATTTCTGGCACTTGCACTGGTTTGGTGACTTTTAGTGTCCGGACGGGGTCTTTCAGCGTGCCGTACTGTCGGTAGTTGCGCCAAGGCCAGGCCAACAGCCGTGTGAGGTCCTCGCTCGCTGTGCGGAGTTTCTCCATTGCGATGCTGGCATAGCCTTCTCTCTGCCTGGCTGAGCACGCTACTGCTGCACATGCTGCGACCGCCTGCTCTTTGGGCTATGTGGAGCTCATGATGCACGCGAACTCTCCTGATCCTGCCTGTCGACTCTACACCCTCGCCCGCCATGACCCTGGTTATCTGCACCGAGTCCCGCGCCACCAGCGCATTGTCCTCATTCTCCTTCAGCTATTCGGCCTCTTATGGTTTTTGTGAATTCATGTCCAACCATTATTGCTGGGACTAGCAACACTGCCTGCTCCTCTTTCAATATCTATTCTTGTCTATATCGCTATTGTGCAGAGCCTTATGACGTTCGGCACACAAGATCTAGATATCTACTCGATCCTTTCAGGACGAGAAGGCGGCAGCAAATCCTTCACGACGGTTCCTTCCACCAGCGATCATGAGCTTCTATCCTGCACACCATTACAACAACGAAGACGACAGCACGGGAGACTGGCAACATTATACTTATGAACAAACGAGAGAGTCGGGCGCCAGTCTGCACGACTCAGACGAGAAGTTCAACATCACCGACCCCAACTCCATGTATACTTCGATCGGGACCTCATCTCAGGATCCTTACCCCAGCTCCCAGCCCATGACTTTACCAGCAGAGACTTGTAGTCTGGGTCTGGATTCACTCCAAACTCCCACTCAGGCGATGTTCAATAACCCAACATCTGCGCTGTCCACTCCGCACATTCCATCGAGCTGGGCCCTTCAACAGACACATCCCACATACACGTTCCCCGAGGTCACACGGAGCGACTTGCAGTTTGACCAGTACTACCCGACATCAAGTGCACCTACCGACCACGCTCAGTGGAGACCACTGCACCAAGTGCCAGAATTTGCGACGCCGGCTTACGAATCAGTTACGGGGCGCACATCGCCGGCGCAATCTGAGCACAGCGAAAGCTCCTACTCCTCCTTGATTGCTTCGTCACCCTACGCACAGTCTGATGGATACTTCCAGGCGCCGAGCCCACCAGACATCAAATCTGAAGAGTCGCTCGACCAAGTCCGAGGCACCTTGTACTCTGTCCCTGGCGTGTCAGCAGACGAGATTTCGACCCACGTCGATCCCAGCGACATCTTCACTACACACGCACAAGATGTATCGGTTCCCGGGGCTACAGCGAACACACCAGTGAAATACGACAAAGCTGACCTACAATACCTACACAATCCATGGCCGTTGACCGCGCGGTCAGCGCCGCACAGTGGACACGACAGCAACACTGTGGGCAGCTCGTACGTGAGTGATGCAGATGCTCGCCTGAAACGGGCGTTCACAACAGCAGAGAACTCCGCGTGCCAGTGCCGACAATGTGGGAAAATGTTCCAGCGGGTGTACAATCTGAGGGCACATATGATGACCCACGATCCGCAACGAGAACATCCATATGCGTGCGATTACCGCGGTTGCGCGAGAAGATTTGTGCGACGGACAGATCTTGTCCGACATGAACAAAGCGTACGTCCACTCTCACAGGCACCTTTCGCTGTATTCCGTGCTAATTGTGCTTCACTACAGGTCCATTTGAAGGCCCGCAACTTCGCTTGTCCGATGTGTCAGAATGCGTTTGCGCGCAAAGACACTCTTCGAAGGTATGTTCCACCCAC
The DNA here is from genome assembly GCA_002933655.1 of Cercospora berteroae. Classification (NCBI taxonomy): domain Eukaryota; kingdom Fungi; phylum Ascomycota; class Dothideomycetes; order Mycosphaerellales; family Mycosphaerellaceae; genus Cercospora; species Cercospora berteroae. Next base: position 111,584 of record PNEN01000516.1, on the reverse strand, counting down.
CCAATCTTTCGCACGATCAAGACTGACACGTTGACTAGGCATGTCGATGAAGGCTGTCCAAATCGACCAGAGGTGAAGAAGCGCATCGGCCGACGGCGCAGCAGTGGAGGCAGCGCAGCCCTTGTGCCACCAGCGAGCAATATACCGCACGTGAGCTCCTTTGCTGTGGTGAAGACAGAAAGAGAATAGAGGCAGCGTAGCAAGATCATCAGGGATGACACCAAACGCAATCACCGGAACATCAGAGGGACATAAGAGTTGGGCCTCAGGGCACAGAGGAGTTGGAGGCGTGCAATTCATCGGATCTGGGAGCCCAGCGGCTACGACTTTACCACACTCACGACTCGTTAACAGCACCAGCGCAGGAATGGGAGGTGCATTTGGGAGGAAGGAGCACTGCTGCTGCTGCCTCTCCGTGAAGGCTAATCGATGGAGGGCGCCTGCAAGCCAGTCGGGCAGTCCGTTAGCTTCATGCACGTTCGATTCATACCAACACCCTCGGACATTTGCAGCTTCAGCAACCAACAATCACAATTTGCGCTTCACAGCTCGTTACCTTGCTGTCGGTATTCACGAATCACGACATCACTCTGAGGCCTGACTAGGAACTGTAAGTGTACGTTCAACGCGGGCCACATTTTGAGGCTTTGCGCCAGACGCTCCAAGCCATCGAGGCGAACGCTCACGCTGGAGCGGCCTCGAGTCTAAAGCATGTTTATTGTCATTAGCAGTGCCTGACTGGCTTAGTCTTGTCATTTTAAGCGCCCTGCTCGATTTCTTTGGCTTGTCATTCGTGGACGATGCCGGACTTGGCTCACAAGCGTACAGCGCCGTGACCCGCGGCAGACGGAAGGCACGCGGCAGTGGAGCTGCACGATGTTCGGCTTCACGCCTGGACCAAGTATGGTGTCTGTTCGATGGCGCAGGCGCAAGGCGGCATGTCGACAAGCGTGAAAGCAGTGGGGTGGGGAACTTCGACCGGTGAAGACCTTGCGCACTTCGGACTATTATATGTGCGTGACGACTCGACTGATGAACCACCAACCCCATCGAATATACAAGCGCAGCGATATGCAATTCATTCTTCTTAATGTGCCACAAACCCCGGCAAGCAGCATGCGAGCCAACTCGTCTTCTGATGCGCCGGTCAAGACAATTGTCATGACCGGCTCGCTGCTTTTCGGTGCCGAAGATTTATTACGAAGTTCACGCGAGGAGCTAAACAGCTTTGATGTGCTGTTGGTTTCTCGCGGCGATGCGGCCGGGCTCTTTTCACATCGTATGCTGCGGGTCTTCGTGGTGGGTTACTGATGAGCTGTTCGGACGTAACAATCGACCGGATGTGCAATTTATGGAGACGGCGATCAACAGACATGGCCTGTACGATCGCGCAACAGACGAGGGCCAGATTCTCTGTTGGTTTGGATATCTCCACAACGGCTATCGCTGCGGAACTCACCACTGACAAGACGACACCAAATCCTTCAGGAGCAGGAGCACTGTAGATCGATTTGAGATATCGGCTCACTAATCCCCCCTCACCCGTGATGATATGGTACGGCACGCATCGGCTCCCAATGACGCGAACGTTGGCCAACGTGGCTTGGATAGAAATTCATCCTCCACACTCATCCGAGAGTCAGAATCAGAATGGTGGAAAGGGCCGCTCTCACGCTCAAGCACTCATGCAAAGCATGGGTGTGAGACATGCATGCAATGCAGGGATCCGGGCGACCCGTGGCGCGCGAAGCGGAAGAACAAACACGGGAGCTCTTCGCCAATATTCTTCGACCTTCCCAATTGAATTGGCTCGCAAGATCATCCTGCAAAAAGGGACAGTAATTTCTCCGCTTCCGTCGTAGTCGAGGACCACAGGACATGTGACAGCTTCTGTTTGCCGACTCTTCCTGCTTTGCTGTTTCTTCCTGGATGCTTGATTGCCTGACTCTTCCGTCACGGGAGGATCAATTTTGATGATGAGCCGCTACGCGATGAACTCAACGCCGAACTGCAGAACGAAAGGCTCGAGCGTGATCTTCATTGCCGCTTCGCATGCAATTTCCGTCATGTGATTTTTCTGGCCCGGAAGGCGCCTGCTTTGTGTGATGAAGAGGCGAGTCTTCCGTCGTCGAGCAATCCTGATGATGGGTACGACTCAGTCGTGTCTGGTCGTGTCTTTGGTGTGTGATGGATGCTCGCTTGAAAGAGCGGTACGAAGGTCCATCACAGTAGCTTGCTGGTGAAGTCCAGCCAAGCCCCGCATGATCCGTCCGCCTTCCGCCGTGCCAGACTGTGCCGGCCTATGTCGGGCTGTGTCAGGCCACGGCGGCCTTCCCGCCGTGGATCCATCTACAAGATACCATTCTCGCGAAGTACAACTCCTGGTATCGAGTCCTCAGTGCATCTCGGAGTAGACAAGACACTCTGCGATACTGCCTCATAAGCAGCGGCCTTGACACACTGAGCAAGACGAGACAAAGCTATGCTCACGGCAGGGACATATCAAACCACGTCCAGCAAGGCTAATCACAAGCCCAATATACATGGTAACTCTGCTTGAACATAGCTTACGAGCATCAGGCATATTTCTGGCGTTCCTTCGACCAAGTCCATATCATGCACTCAGGCGAAGCCCCATTCGTGGTTCTCACAAGACGTAAGTCTATCCTTGTCCATGGTTGACGACGTAGCCGAATCCACATTCTGTGAGGCGATTTAGTGTATTGCCAGAGTGAGTTCGACCTTGTGAAACCAGTACATATGCATATTGCCACGCGGAAGCGCATGGTCTTGCCACGTACGTTGCGGTACCTTCGAAGCTCCGGAAGCCACGGTTCCTCGAGACACCGACGAACTTTTCGACACACGATACACACTGCTTCTGCCCACAGTCTTCCTTGGTGCTCCGAGCACGACTCGAATGTCTTGGGGGACGCGTCTGGTTGGCCTTTCGAGTCGGGAAACCGCGACGCACAACCTGCGTCACCTCTCGGCGCGGGATCCTCAGACGGTCGAGGTGGAACGGGTTTCAACTATCCCACGAGCACCGAGGAGACCATTTGTACCAAGATCTGCTACAGCACGCGTCGAGCTATTACGACTCCTCACGTGGTACAGCCGAGGAAGTGCGGAGACGTCGCCTGAACCCTTTGAGCGGCAGAATATGGGACAGCTCAAACAACGTGCCGTGGTCTCAACTTGACCATTTGCCTGGTACGATTCAGAAGCCGTCTTTTCGCAACCGAAAAATACACGAGAAGTGAGTCCAATGTGGTAATGTATCTCCGTTGAGCAAGAATGACGTGCTGTCTTCATGGTCAACGCATTCGTGTCAAGCATCGCGATCGCAGAAATCCCACGAACGAGGCCTTAGGGGCGTCCGAACGGCCTTTGAGGACGCTGCACAGTAGGAGAAATGACGGATTCCACCGGTTGCGACTGCCTGAGGATGCCAATGGCGGCGCCATCCGACGCCTCGCCGTGCAGATCTTGATCTGATTCGAGCTGTCAGCCGAAGTGGCTGCACATTTTGCCCTACATCTGGCAGAGATCGACCGGGTACAGCACGAGAAATCGTCGGAACGTGTTCCATTCGCCCTATTCGTTTCTTGCATGCCAGTCATGGGCACAACCCATCCGAACGCATGTTCGTGCGGCTGGCATGCAAGGGAGACAGCCTCCTTCTTTTTACACTTCACAGCACCAATTCGTGGGCAGCGAGAAGAATTGCTTCTCTTCCTCGCAGCTCGTCAATCTCTGCACGGCAGTACACGTTGAGCTGGACGCGGGTTGGCAGTTTAAGTTGAGCCCATTGTTCTTGGCCGCGGAACCAACAGCAAACTGAGCCGCAAGACGTCCTTTTCACGCCCGAGTCTTTTGCCGCATGCCAGCAGGGAAGCTTGCATACCACAGCGCTGGGCCAATTCCCACAACAAAGTCGAGTTTCTGCTTGCGACACATCTCTGCGCGTCTCTAGGCCCCTGCTCCCCAGACGACAGCCGCGAGTCCAGGCAAAAAGATATCCGAGCGCTGATTGTTCACGATCTTGACCATGATTTGGTGATCGTGGTCGGCGGGAACAAATGAGTGCCTCCCTGCAGAGCTGTTCTGGTCCTGGCTGCGAGCAAAAACCGCCGCCGCTATAGCATTGTGGCCGATGCGAAGTAGATTGGCCTCTCCTGGTCCTCACCAATGGCTTCGAATGACGACCTGCCGGGCGCCCTTCTCAGCATCGGAAATGGCCGCACACAGATGCCGGCGACTGCTCCGGCAGCCGCCATGTCTTCGATACAACAACTACCCGACCAATTTGGCGTGACTCTGCACCCAAGGGCCAGCTTACTCGGCTACAATCCCGACTTCAATGCCTCAGCGGTCCTCGCGCGGAGACAGCAATATCAGCTACAGGTCATTGCGTCCACCTTTGCAAGCATCAGTATGCTCTCAGCCATATGTGCGATTTACTGGTTTTGCATGATGCGACGCAATTTCCGAAGAGATCTGGTCTTGCTTCTCATCGTAGGCGATTTCTGGAAGTCCACCTGGTTCCTCGTCTTTTCGGTTACCACACTCGCAACGGGCCATATTTCCACCAGAACGAGCTTTTGTCAGGCGACAGGATACTTCCTTCAGCTTGGTCTGGAAGCTTGTGATTGTGCTATCTTGCTCATGAGCTTGCACATGATGCTCCAAATCTTTCCGCCAAAGAATTCCCGCCTGGGTGCCGATGGCTTGTATCGAATCAGATGGTATGTCCTCGCAGGATGGGTCCTGGTGCCAAACCTCATGACTTCGCTTGCCTTTGCCAATTCGGGTCCTGCTTTCGTCTCGCAAGGTGGATTTTGTTCGTTGCCTATACGCCCAATCTGGTATCGACTTGCTCTGTCTTGGATACCGAGATACCTGAACTGGATATTCGTGATGGGAGTCGCTGTCCGAATCTACCGGCACGTAGGGTACGAATTCAGAGTCTTTGGTCAGGAGCAGGATCAAAGTTCAAGCGCTGGAATTCCCGATCACAGCCCAGGGGCGACCAGCAATGCTCCAACCACTATCAAATCAGTCGCAATGCAACGGAATATGTCTTCGCACTCGGATGCTGCGACCATCGAGAAGCAGCTGGTAGCCGAGTACGACATTGCGCCCGACGATGATAGTATTCTCGCACCAATGCACAGCAAGAATTCAGGTGCATCGAATACGTTCTCTCGCGCAGCAGACCCAAATAGGAGACAGTCCGTTCCAAACTGGGCGTCGCCCTTCGGAAACAGTTCAGCCAATCCGTTCGACTTGCCACCTCCAGGACCGCTCCCGGTGACCAGCAGAAGTATGCCATCGTCACGGCGTGGCAGTCGCCAGATTTCTACAGGCAACGGCGTTGCCGCAGAAAATTCCGCTGCCTTCCCGATCGAACTTACCCGGCCTAGAGGCTCGGTATCGGCAGCAGCCTCTCGACAATCGTGTAGCGATCAGCCAGCACTGGCGCCAATCACAGAGCAGAAAGTCAGTCTGACGACAACGCCGAGCGCTCCAGGAAATGCAGCGTCAAGAGCCATGCAAAGCCGCCGCAAGGCCATACAACGACAACTGAGGCTGCTCTTCATCTACCCGATCATGTATCTCCTTCTCTGGATCTTTCCCTTCATCAGCCATACCTTGACTTATAGCGACTACTACGCACAGCATCCGATTTTCGCCTTTTCGGTGCTCAGTATATTTTGCCAGAACATCATGGGATTTTGCGATGTTTGTGTTTTCTGTTGGCGGGAGAAGCCCTGGCGTCACATCCCTGGCAGCGATGGAACCTTCTTTGGCAGCTTCTGCTTCTGGACGTATTGCTTTACTCGAAAATGGATCGACGAGCAAAGACGAAAGAGCAGTGCTTTCCCCTCAACCCAGGAAAAACCTGACGAGGACGCCTCACAGAATGGCTTACTGAACTCGATCAAGCGATGGAGCATGAGCGTTACAGGACAGGCCAGCACACACAAATCATCGAATGCGTCAAAACCGGGAGGTGTCCAAAGTCCCGCACGAGCCAAGCCGCCGATGCACAGGCGGACTCGAAGCGGGGGCAGCGACAGACGAATATTACAGGCAGAACAGGCATCAGAGCGCCTGGCTAGAGAACGAGCGGATTATGAAATGCATCGCAAAAGTTTACAGGAGCGAAGGACGAGCATCATCAGTGAGCAGCAACAGCAGACACAGCCTGAACGAAAGGAATGGTGGGATCGGCATATGAGTATTGGTGATGATCTGGTTGATGATGATGATCGTGTACGATAGACTATAGAGAAGCATGGCTAATATGATACCATCTTTGCAGTTCAACCTAAGCGGCACAGCGTCACGCTTTCTAAGCGTATGGTAAGAAGACCTTGATTGACCACAGCTTTACTTAGAACCCCATCTCGGGCACTAGTGTCACAATCAGGAGCAAAGACTTGCAAGGACCGACGCTGGTATCAGCGGCCATAAATCAAAGTACTCGATAACGGATTGACTTGGGGGAAAAAAGATGAGTGGAGCTCATGTGTGTATTCTATTATTCATGCCAAAATTTAACAAATTACGAAGCGAGAGCTGAACCTCGTTAAGCAGATAAAAGCTTCTGCCAGCCTCCCAGAATCACCAACCCGCAAAAAAAAACCAATGCTAAATCCCCAAACCCGCCAATGCCAACAGTTACACCGCTCAGCGCATGCCGAACAACTTTCCCGATGCGATCGTTAGCTTCTCCAAGAAAGTCTTTTTGCGTGCTGGGCATGTGCGGTCGCATGGTTTCCAGTCTTCCTTGTGCACCTCTAGAGTTTGACCCTTGATATGTGTGATGCGCAGGTATCGGTTTGGACTGCCATGTCGAGGAGCGTCTTGAAGGTCATCTTCCATGGCCCTCTTGAGCAATAGTGTACTGCCAGCAAAGTCAGGATAACACTCCTCTATAAAGAGGTTGTATCGGCGTAGCTGGCCTTCACGGCCCCCATCGTCGAGTCCAATTGGTGATGCGTGGTGCGGCGGAATCGGGTAATCTGGGACCCTGTGGTGCATCATTGCACGAACATGCTGCTCATGGATGTAGGCCATGTCCTTGCTGTCTGGAATATCGATCATTTCGAATTCTTCCTCGGCATTGGAGACTTTCGCTGGAGTTGGGGATGAGTGTGCAGGCTCATCGTTCTCCTCATTGAGATCTTCCCAGCGGTCTTGCCCAAGACCGATTCGACCCATGGTCATTGGGTCTTCTTCGTCGTCAGAATGTTCGACCATGAACTGGGCGATGTCTGTCGGTGGCTCGATGGACTTTGGACTGTGTTGAGCTGGCTTCTCAGTCGCGATGGTGGTGCCCTGCTCCGGAGAGCTGCTGGTGGTGTTCTTGAATGGAGTGGTCGACATGATGATGGCTGAAAAGGAGCGTGGGCTTGAAAACGTTGTCAGTAGCTGAGTGTGTGCGTGTGTGTGCTTTGCTGTTGCGATTGAGTGCTTCTGTAGTAGGACTGATCGCGGAGCTATGGTGTAAGAAGAGGACCGAAACAGCGCTGGAAGGTCGCTCTTGTATTGAGGACGAAGCACGAAGACATTGTGCCGACACTTCACGGTCGCTCAATCACTGCGATGTCACGTTTTCGCGAGTAAAGGCTCACACTTTGAACAATGCCTTTGTTCTCAGAGCACAGCGAGCGAGAACTCCACCCGGTGGTCCATAAAGGTCTTCTCCTTCGCTTTGTCATTTAGCAAAGCCTTGCCATAGTTGACACTGCGGCGTTGTGTAGGGAGGATGCCCTCGACTTGAGGTGTAGCAGACGCTGTGCTGGGCATTGTTTTCGGATCGGATTGCTCAGCCGCGGGCGAGCGAGAGGCACATGTAAGTTATGCTTCTCTCAGGGGCATCATGGCTGACTTCAAAGCCGAGTCGCTTGAAGATGACTCGTCGGAGTAATGATAGAGAGCAGACAAAGAGTGAGCGGGCGTATAATGTGTTCGGAGTTAGATATAGCAATGAAGGAAGAAGTGGGAAATCTGGAGCATGATGGATGAGAAATGCATCGATTTTATCTACTAATGAAGCTCGAGCAGACAGCAAACACTCTTAAACACGCATCATGCAGCTAGAATACAATCAATTGAATAACGTCAAAGCGGCATGCATTTGCCCCGGACATGTCTCTGAAATTGCAATCATTCCCCTCTCAACAAATAACCAAGACAGCAGCTTCCTTAAGACAGTTTGCCATATGGCATGCTGCTCAACAACTTGCCGGGAACGCCCACGAGCTTCTTGAGAAAGGACTTCTTCTTCATCGGACATGTCTCATCGCACTTAGTCGATTGCGACTTTGAAATCTCCTGCACCTGGCCGTTCACGTGAACAATACGGACGTATGTCTCAGGAGAGCCATAGCGTGGAAAACTCTCGTTCGCTTTCTTGATTGCTTGCTCACTCTGTTCGTCGTTTCCAGGGTAGCAGGCTTTCATAAATGCATTGTATTGGCGAACTTGAGCGATGTAGGTAGTGTTTTCGCGCTTTGACAAGATAGCGTGCTGAGGTGGAATGGGGTAGGGAGGCACGACGTGGTAAGCCAGAGCGCGCACATGCTGGTCATGTACGATTGCTGGATCGTTGCTGGACTTGATTTCTTCCTCTGTGACTTCCTGGAAGTCGTCAAATTCGTCGTGAGGCTTGACAAGAGCTGAAGTCGATGAGTAATGGTCAGGCTCAACGTCATCTTCCTCTGTATCGGCGAATATCCAGTCGTCTTCTACGACACCAATCTGTGCCATCGTCATAGGGTCTTCTTCTGCGTCGGAGTGAGCAGCCATGAGGCGTGCAAGTGCGTTGGGTGGTTGGATGGATTCGTTGCAGGAATTTGCCTCTATATCTTGATCGATGAAGCTATGTGGAATGGCTTCAATAAAATCGGACCCATTCACGACTTGGAGGATTTGAGTAGATAGAACGGTTGGCTTAGGGCCCCCACGCTCAGGAGAGCTGCTGGTGACATTCTTCTTTGCTGGAAAAGCCATCTTGGCTTGCGTCTTTGATAGTGTTATTGTGGAGAACTTCGTGATGGATCTGGTAGACTTGGAGTTGTCTGCCGCCGTGCTTGAAAGAAATGCCGTGATGTTGCTGCTGGATGTTCTTCGAACAAGTTTGAACAGGAACAGACCAGAGAGCGCCCTGAAGATTGCTGTATGCATCCGACGGAGCGTGAAGAGATGGACGATCGCCTGTTCACCATCGTTCACCTCGATAACCGTGATTCGCAAGAAAGTGAAGGTCGTGTATACATGCCCCTTGTGGGAGGCGAGTGACGGATGTGATCGCCTACGTAGAAGCGCCTTGCTCTACATTGGGGTCAAAAATGTTGCCGTAGACGAGATCGATGTGAGGAGGTACGGCATAGAGTAGCCTAAAATTGATCAGCTAAGCATATAGGGTATTTTTCAATGGATATAATAATATTTGAGCAACAAGCCATAAGGGCTGCTAACGCCTTCGATCGCAGCCTTTAAATGATTAGCGCAAGATATGAGTCGCCATGCACGAGCAAAGCTGGAAGGTAGAAAAGCATGTTTCAAAGACAGCAAACAATCGCACAAAAGAATGGAGCAGATCGAGATCAAACATGTTGGGAGTGATGAGACGGTCGATTATACACTGTCACTGGTTTCCCCTGGCATCGACCAACATCCAGGCAATGTCGTTGCATGCGGGGTACTCGAAAATGCTTAGCCAGCACCGAACATGGTTCGTAAGCTGTATGCTTCGGTGAACAAGGAACTGCCAGAGCTGCAAGTTTAGCACAGATATACATCGTGACCAAGCACTGACGCATACTGTAAATACTTTTTGCGCTCACACGTTGGAACGCGACACAGGAAGACTGGGAGCATACAGTTACGGTATCAATCGATGACATTGTTCGTTCTATACTCCGATACAGCCGCTCTGGTAGCAGCGGCACCCAACGCGGATTTCACGTTGCCCAGACACCCAAGATTCTGCCGACCCCAAGAGCCAGCATGATCATTGAGGAATTCCAAAATGCGGCCAGATGTCTCTTCGCCCCTCTTTCTCTACTCGCCTTGCCATTGGTCTGAGACTCACACTGTGCTCCTACAGAAGGCGGAGGAATCGTGATGAACACAGCTGCGGCGACAGTCTGACCGCCAACGACGATGGCAAGTCCACGACCTGGAAAGGTTGTGTCGGCCGGCTCTTGAGTCGATTGGACGTATTCCATCCCATCCGGTGATTGGATGTCGCTAGGAGAGAGATACTTGATAGGCTGCCCGGCTCTTGGCTGTACTAGATATCATTCATACCATCCTCAACTCCAGGGAGTTGGATATCGTTGGGAGCGGTGTTTGCTGGGCCGCTCGTGCCTCGGCGGTGCGACTGGGGGAGATGTAGCAGCGGTGAGAGATGGTGCTTCTGAAGCTTGGTGATTCTGTCGCTCGCAGTGGCGCGAGGCCGGTGGTTGGGGTTGGAGGTGACAGTTGTCGGGAGCCGGTGCGGCGAATTCGTTGTTTCATTGCGGGTTCACGTGTTGGCTGTTGGCTGAGCTGGTTGGTGCGATCTTGCTATTCATTGTATTTCCGAACTTTGATGTTGTAATCTCTTTCTTGTATTCTTCGGAGGACGCACAGTCATCGTGTACTGGTGATAGATCTCAGACTGGCGTACCTATCGCAGCAGACAGTATCTCTTTCTACACACGAGCAATGGCTTTGCTGACGGTGTTCTTGCTCAATCAGAACAGCCCTCCCACATCAAGATCGTCCCACCAATCCTGTTTGAACGTCTGTGCTGCTCTACTGATTTGCTTCGCCAGGCTGTCTTGATACTGAGGACAGGTCTCGTCACAGACGACATCGTAGAAGATGGTGGGAATTTCTCCGGTGAAGCCCCGCACGTGAACAACCTTGAGACCGTGACGATAGTCTTTGAGATCCGCGACAGCTTGATCGTACTCCCAGTGGTCGTATTGAGGGTCGGTCTCCGCCTCGTACTCTGGCCGAAACTTCTCATATTGAGCTTGATACTTCTCTCGCAGCGCCTGGCCTCCTGGGGAGTCTGGGTGGTACGTCGTGGTGAGTAGATCTGCCGTGTCTCCTTTGATGCGATAGGGAGGCAGGATATGATGGTGCGTGCCTGCGACGTGTGCTGCATGGATTTGTTGCAAATCTTCGATCGTGTTCGGGGGAACATCCGTGTGACTGACGTGTTCGAACGCGTCCTCGAATTCGTCGAGAGATGAAGCGTCCGTGTCCCAGTCTTCGGTGTGAGAACCAAAAGTCTTGGTGTTCTTGCTCGCCTTGCTGTCCGTAGAAGAGCGCATGTCAAAGCCAGTCTCCCCCGCTTGAGTGACCTCGATGCCGCAGTCGTCCCAGCCGTCCAGGTCTTCGCTGTGGTCGGAGCTCTGATACTCGCCAGTTGCGGCCGCCATTTCTTCCTTCTTCATGTCGCCCGTGTTGCTCGTGTTGGCTGGTGATATGATTGAGCTTTTATGTGGCTCGAGCTGATCGAAACAAGTACCGCTTGCGTGAATGAGTGCAGAAAAGCTGGTATCTTCGTGGTCAAGTGCTTGCAAGTCTGCTGTCATGTGAGATGCAGAAGAGTATAATGTCGATGGAGGTGAAGAGTATATCTGTGGCAGCGCGCAGGGTGCAGCGAGTGAAGTGTAGCCGCCCATCACTTTCCACAACCCGTGTTTCCGAGTGAACGGGGACCTCAGGCACGGGTTGTGAAAGTTGAACAAAGCCATTGTCCGCCATGAGAATAAACTTTGTTCTTTGTCTCCCTTGTGCACTGGAAGAGGCGCTCGAGCGCGCATTTACAAAGCGCAAAGTCTTGCACGGTAGAGGCAGACCAACGCGAGCCCGTTGCTATGCTTTAGGATTGGAGCCGCGTATGAGATGTCTGTGGGAAGCTCAACGGTGCCCATGTAGCGCCAGTCGAAGTAGAGACCGAACGAGGAGGAGAGTGTAGTAGGTCGAATTCGAATGAATATACGGTGGCTTCGAGTAGCTTTTCTACTGGTGTTTTGTGAGTAGACATCATGTTGTCGAAAGAGGTACTGCAGATAGACCAAGATGCGTCCAGAGAAACAAGAGCGTGGGGTTCGAGCCTGCAACACGGGACACAAGCACAGTAACTGTGTGTGACGTCGTCCTTCGTAGTGTCCAGAGCCAGCAGGAACCTCAACGTGCTGTAGCATTAGAAGAGGAATGTTAATGGTGCAGACCAGGGTCAAGATGATGATCTCCTCTGCCTTCGTCCAAATGTAGAGCGCACGCAGACATGCGCGTAGAGTCGTGCGAATTGCAGTCCAAGTCAGGAAGAAGGAGAAGAAGAGACGCTCGACCAGCAGATGCAAGAAACAGGCCACCAGCAGGAATAGCGCGAGCAGGACGGCCCGGCTCAGCGCTGCCTTCACAGTCTCTTGGTACTTGGTGAGGACAGAGAACATCTCGCAAGTTGCGGGAGAGGAGTACCAGGAGGCGCAGAACCGAGACCAGATATCTTTCGTAGGCGACAAGTTGGAGCCGCATGCGTGTGCAATCGAATCGATCGGCCGATGTGGCTGTTTGTGAGCCTGGAGATCAAATCTGAACAGCGAATATTTGCCCGCGAAGAATCGTTTGCGACCAGATCGCCACCATATGTGAGCCCATGAGCCTCCGTGAGCTCTACAGCCTCTGTTCTCTGCGGAGACGGCTAGCAAAGTGATTGGAGGGCCGTCTTTCCGTCTTGTTCTTCGTTGTCGACGATGCTTTATGGCCCCGCTTCGCCACCACACGAAGTCGGCGTGGCTGGAAAAGTGAAATGTATTGGTCGTCAGGAATGCTGGCAGGAAGTAGGCTCGATAGTCTGGCCCATCACCCAAGACTTCGCGGAGAATGCCCAACAGTGACGCATTCGTAGGATTGTGGGCTCTGTGCGCCGGCGTCGTGTGGATGTGGATGCCACCCTGGACGTGAAAGGCACGCTCAAGGGCGTCGTTGATGGAAACCTGCTGCTGGATCCCAATCAGAAGACGTAACACAGGTCCTGGTCTCTGGGATGTAGCTGCAGTGAGCCCTTGCGAGCGAACAGCAAGACCGAAGCGGCGTACTCGGACCGCTGAACGCTCTGGTCGAGTCATTGTATGTTGCGCGGTTCAATTCGAAAGATGTTGATGTTTGGCTGTGGGAGCCGATAGGGACCAGATCGATGTAAAGATAGTGCATTTCATCGTCCTTGTCGGCATCGCTACAATATCACAGTCAAAAGCCGCAACTGGTGAAGGCGGTCCATGGTATCCCGCCAGCTCATCACGCATGACAGTATCTGTGGTCGGGAAATTCAGCGGCGACCTGCTGAACAAAGAAGGTTGCGTATTGAACGCCAGCATCTACCCACGGTTGGAGGACTTCCTGGACGGCTTGAACTTGGCGCACCATGCTTCCACGGCTTCCGTCAAGGCGTAGAACAGGGCGACGTGCTCGCCATGTGTTCGACACCCGGTATCCGGTTGTTGACAATCAGAAAGCGAGTTCCGTCCAAATGAGTTCTTCATCTTGTTCGGCAACGGCTTCTTGACTGACGCATAAGATGCATATCAGATCTTCGGGCTTCGGATCTGGGATCGGCTCTTCCTCGTTGTCGACAGGATGGTCGTTATCATAATGGACGTTCTCCGACCATTTGGACTCCTAATCCTTCTTCGCCTGGTGTCTGTCCTTGCACAATCTGAAAGGGGCAGTGATGAATAGACCACGATCCTGCAGACCTTTTCCTTGAGGGAAGGCGCAGAAGTGCCTGCCTTATCTGACCGACGGTTCTCATCTTCGTGTAACCTCACATTTTCGGCATCGAGCTCCTTGTTATCGTCTTGCAGCTGTGAGACCTGCTCACGGAGCTATGCGATTTCTTAGTCAGCATTCTCCATCTTGTGGTGAGAAGTGCTGGTCTTCGTCTTGGTCCGTCATGATTGCTCGGAGAATTCTGCGATGCCAATGTCGATTTCCAGGATCCAAGGTGTATACAGGACCGGCAGAGAGTATCCAGATCGAAGGGACCGACCGAAAGCAGATTGAGCCGCCGTCGCAAGTGGTCTCTAGCGGACGATTGTGCCTCTGCAGAGCTCGGTAATGCAAGAGATGTTCTTGATTCGCCGGAAGCAGACACGATAGTGTCGGCCTGCTTCTTCCGTGCCTGTGAGTATAACATTTGGTGATCTTGCATATATAACGAAACGTGCAATGGAGTATAAGAGTATGGATGTGAAGAGAAAGAAGCTGTGAGAGGAAGAGGAGGCCCGTTTTATGGGCAGGAGCATGATGTCAGATACAAACAGGAGGTCCCAGGAAAAGCGGGATATGCGCTGAAGGTCCATGCGTGCGGGCTGAGGCTAGTCTCGGGTTCCTGCAGCAGGCAATCTGCTTGACATCTGGATGCCTTGGGATTCTGCTTGCATTCGCGAGATTGAGACGGCCTGGCTTGACACTGGCGCTCGTCAAGAGGTTGCATTCCTGGTATCTGCGGTCGACATGACGTGGTGCCCAGTACTGCCCGGCGCCTGCGCGCAAATCACTCGTGCCTCCGGTCTTTTGGGAAGTCCTTCAGCTGCCGAGTGTCGCTCTTTGGATGCTCGACACCGCACAATGACATGTCATGGAAGCATATGTGGCTGGCCTTTGGCTCCACATCGACCGAAACAGCATCATTCCAAAAAGGCCTTGGTGGAAATTGTCCAAGATTCCAGGCTCCTATCCGCACAAGAGCCAAGGCTTTCAGCTGAAGCTCCCATGTCAAGCGTGCGCATAGCTCTAGTTGGTGCTAAAATCATGTGAGCAATCGCAGAAGACAAAATTCATTCACCTCGAGGCAGGATCATGCGTGCACGAGCCATGCGTGTCCCAAACGCAACATTCACTCCGTACGCAGACACCTCGATCTTACCATAAAAGAGCTGGTCAATTCTTCTCTTTGCTCTCCCTAACAGCAAGCCTCTCGGATCAGCACCTTCACAGGTAGACCACCAGGACACAACCGAAACACCAGCACAAGGCACTGAATCTCGGCCAACAAGTACACCGCGGCACTCAACCACGACCACAAAGGCACCACCGCATCATCGTACCATCGCACCCAAAACAAAACAAAAAACCTCAGCTACAACATGGACCCTTCCTGGTATGGCGGCCACAACCCATACACCCAGACTCGGATGCGCGAGCTCGAGCTCGAGCAGGTCCCACACCAGGCCGAGCGTCCACCGATGCGCGCTTACTACACCGACCAAGGGCCATATGGTCCTGGCAAGACACCCATCGAGTCTCGTGACGTGTCTCGTGGCACCAGCAACAGCACCAAAGACCAGAATCCTACTCCAACTGCCGGACCTTCTAGCTCCAGTCGCCCAGCTCTCAAGAGCTTCTACACCGATCAAGGCGCATACGGTCCGGGGTACGGCGCTGCCTTCGTCAAACGCGACGTGCTGGACAAACCCGGTACTGGAAGCTCAAAGAAACAGCTCAAGTCAGTGCCGGAAGAGGATGAAGGGCCGAGCAGCAGTGAAGATGCTGGCGTCGGGCGCTCAGACGGGGGCAAGGGCAAGCAGGCTGTTTCGGGCTTCTCTTGCAAGAGTGGTGACGGCGCTTCTTCCTCTCGTCCTCAGTCATCGATCGAAGGCGATGCTCCAAACAGCAGTGATCGCCCTCAGCTCCAGACCCGTCGCTCTCGTGGCTGGTTCTTCTAGCTTGCCGACAAACCAGACTCGTTTTGACATCATTCGAGTACACCACGGTACGACGACGCTTTCTTTAGAAGTTTTCAATATTCAACGTTGATCGCCAGCTGTTGTTCGTATCCCCACCAGAAACGCCGGCAGGGGTGGTGGTCTTTCAAAAGTTCTGCATTCAATTTGTCGAGAAGATTTGGCTTGGGTCACTATACCTGCAGAAATCGAAGTGCTTATTCGGCCAAGCGCTGCCGAGTTCTGATCCTCGAGCGTGGTTTTCAGCGGCAAACATGCCTGTAGTTCTGCGCGTTGGCGATTTCCAAGAAGTCGCAATGGCATGTACATTAGCTACGAATGCCAAGAAAAGTTCTTACCCGCGGTCTCGTGGTGCATGATCCCGCATTCACGTCGCATGTCTCTTGATGCTCGATGCAATGTCGTGAAGTCTCCAATAATAATGTTGCCCTGGGCTTGTAGTTTGTCGGGTCGTCGATAGTATCATCCTCGAGGACGTAGTACCTCCTTCTTCATATTCCATGTTGAACATGATAGTGTAGTAGGCGCCGGAAGTGAGACCTGACGTTCCGCAATAGATCAGTGATGGCACGCGTGTTGTCGGATGGACGTGGTTGTACGAGATGAAGTCGGAGGACGAAGGCGGTTTCTTGGCAGGGCAGTCCGGTGTTCGGCGAGGAGGGGTCCAAGCCAGTGCGACTCACCAGACCGGCCAGACGATAAACAGTCACGTCCAAGCGCAGACCCGCAGGAAGTAATTGTTCTGCGGTCGAAATAACAGCACAAGAGCACAATGGTGTCGCACAGTCCTTCGCAGCGCTATTTGAGCACCCGAGGCGGCTCCTACGATGTATGTCTGAGGCCCCACCAACCCTGCGACTGCGAGTCCCAAAAAAGTTCACGGTTGGAGCAGCATTGGAGCTTACGCTGAAAAGTGCTGCAGCTGTCGTTCGAGGAAGTCGTCCTCAAGGGCCTCGCCAGCGATGGAGGCCTGTTCATTCCCGAGGAGATTCCTCAATTGCCCTCCGATTTCCTGAGCAAATGGAAGGACTACACTTTCCAGCAATTGGCCTACGAGATCTTCTCCCTCTACATATCACCCGATGAGATCCCAGCAGCAGACTTGAAAGACATCATCCAACGCAGTTACGCCTCGTTCCGCGCCTCAGACATCACGCCTATCGTCACTCTCGACGAGAAGATGAACCTCCACCTGCTCGAACTCTTCCACGGGCCGACTTTCGCGTTCAAGGATGTTGCATTGCAGTTCGTGGGAAATCTGTTCGAGTACTTTCTCGTGAGGAGGAATGCGAGCAAAGACGGAGAGAGCAGAGAACACCTGACTGTTATTGGTGCGACGAGTGGAGATACGGGCTCAGCAGCCATTTATGGATTGCGAGGCAAGAAGGATGTCTCAGTGTTCATCATGTACCCCAAGGGCAAGGTCAGCCCAATTCAAGAGGCGCAAATGACTACAGTGACAGACGCAAATGTGCACAATCTGTCTGTGGAGGGCACCTTTGACGATTGTCAGGTATGAAGTGCGACTTCTTAGTCGAAGCACCACTGACATCTTGTAGGACATTCTCAAGACCTTGTTCGCCGACCAGGAGCTCAACTCCACTCATCGCCTGGGTGCCGTAAACAGCATCAACTGGGCACGAATTCTCGCCCAGATCACCTACTACATTCACGCCTACTTCACCCTCTCACGACAGACCGCAACCACAAATCCGACCGCGCGCTTTGTTGTTCCAACCGGCAACTTTGGCGACATTCTCGCAGGCTACTTCGCCTCACGCATGGGCTTGCCCACCGACAAGCTCGTCATCGCCACAAACGAAAACGACATCCTCCACCGCTTCTGGAAGACCGGATACTACGAGAAACAAGCCAGACATGGCAAAGAAATCAAAGGCGGAGGAGCAGAAGTCGAAGACGGAGCAAAAGCAGACCCCAGCGGAGTCAAAATGACCTACGCCCCAGCAATGGACATCCTTGTATCCTCCAACTTCGAACGACTACTCTGGTATCTCGCCTTCCAAACAAGCACAACAGAAGAAACGAACAGACGCCGAATGGAAGCCGGATCAAAAGTCAAAGGCTGGCTAGAAGCTCTCAAAAAAGACGGAGGTTTCGGTGTAGACAAGGAGATTCTCGCTGCTGCCAAGAAGGACTTTGAATCTGAGCGAGTGAGCGACAAGCAAACTATCGAGACGATCAAGGAAGTCTACAACTGGTCAATACCAGCCGCCAAGCACCAGACAAACGGCAACGCCAAACCAGCGACGACGGGGATGGTTCATGATGGGCATTATATTCTCGACCCGCACTCCGCAATCGGTATTGCTGCTTCTCTGCGACAAGCTCAGACTGTGTCCAAAGAGACACATCTCATTTCTCTTGCAACAGCACATCCTGCGAAGTTCTCGCACGCTGTTGAGTTGGCGTTGCAAGATGTTCCAGGCTTTACATTCGAGACTGTGCTTCCTGAGCAATTCATCGGGTTGGATAAATTGGAGAAACGCATCACCGAATCGAAAGCGGATTGGAAGCAAGTGAGAGAGATTGTCGTGAGGCAAGTGGAAGAGGAGCTTAAGGGGCAGAGGTAGCGGAACTTGGCTTTGTTAGCCATGGCGAGTTGCGACTTCTTCAAGCTAGGATACGAATTTTTCAATGCAAAGGCTGGACAAAACAATGGGAACATATACATTGGAATGAATCTCGCAGATGATGCTGCTGTTCCCGCAGCTTTGATGCTTCACGATAGCAAAAATGACTTTCGGTGCGCATCATTGATTCAACAGGCAGGCGCGAGAAAGCAAGTCAAATGGAGGTTCAGACACTTTTTTTTTGATATCCGATTACTATCTTGTCTCATCGAAGCTGAGGGCCGCGACAGTGCCGTCAGAGCTGCTTGCTCGATCGAGTGGGTATATGCTTTAACACTGGTTGCAGAGAAGCTAAAGTTTCGGACTTCATTTTCTGTGCTGTTGGCGAAGAGCTTCACCACTCTGCTCATTTGTCTTTGCTCCTCCCAAACCCAAAATGATGCTTCTTCTTTTCTTTCTTCTCAGAGTCTTTGTCTTTGTGGAGCTTCGCTGGTGTCCCTGCTGCTGGCGCACTAGGTGCGCTTCCATTCGGTCTTCCTCCATTCAAATTGATCGCGCCCATTTGCTGTGTCGGCGGTTGCGCATTCGGCGGTCTTTGTGCCGCTTGTGGCACCGGAGCGGGCGCGGGCTTGGGCTTCGGCTGTTCATCAGGCTCGAACAAATGTCGCGGTGCTTGAGGTTTGGGCATTTCCGCTGGAATATTGAGTCGCCTCTTGTCAGCGGATAAATCGCCCAATTGTCGGACGAATAAACTCGGCGTGAGCATGTGTGATGTGACAAGGAAGGTCTCTCTTCCCGTTTGTCTTCCCACTTCGTAGCATGCGCGTGCTTCTGAATATGTCGCACCTCCTGCCATGAAGACTATCACTCGTTGTCGGTTTTCTTGCCCCGCGTTGGCAGTCCGCGTCTTCGCCCATGTAGGCTTGGCAGATCGTAGCGAGGCGGCTGCTTGCTGTTGCTGCATTCCGTCATTCATATCGAGCGGTGGTTTGGTGTATGGAAACACTGTAGCGTCGAGATTGTTGGCCGCATGCGCTTCGAGCAGATTCTGGAGCACGGGCTCGTATCTACTGAGCGCATACTCCTCCTGAACTGTCATCGGAGGCGGCTTGAGCGGGAACAGGGGCTGTGGTATAGGTCGAGAATCTTTAAGGTTTCGTGTCGTCCGCGCTCCCAGTACTTCAAGGTTGTGTATGGCCTCACCATCTTGCGGCGGTAGTTGTGCATGTGCGAGTAGCTTTTGAAGGTCGGCTGGGACGAGACCATCTTTCCATAATATGAAGAGCATCAGCAGACGCAGTCGATCTGGTGGTATCACGCCTTCTTGGTCTAACGTAGCGACCACTTGCGCGGCGACTCCCTTGGGTTTCTTATACTCCTCGTCGAGGCCAGTCGCAAGTATCTGAGTGTACGCGTTAGTTAGAGGAATGTACAGGAACACTCAAATGTACTGCCCACCTGTTCTACTGACGCGACATCGGGTAGGCTTTGCCTCTGAAACCGGTTCATGCTCTCGTTCGCCATACCGAGATGTAATGAATATGCTTCTTTCATCTGTGTGAATTCTGGCAACCCTGCCATCATGTCTTTGATCGTGTTCAAGTGGACGCCTTCCGCTTCCTTGTTGGTGAAGTTGGCGTTGTTCTTGAGGAATGTCTTGAAGTCGGACTCAAGTTTCCCTATGACGTGGACCATATGGCGGTGCCTGTTCTCCGCCCAGATCTTATCCTTTTCTGAAATCTCGACGTCCTTGTCTGCCTGGTCAGGCTGACCTTCGTTAACCAGCATGCGATATGTAACTTTGTCACCCTCTTTGATTGGTAATAGATCGTGTGCCATCGCTTGGTATGTGAACTCGTGCAGTATTGGTGCATAGAGGTCCATCGATCGGTCGACAATGTATAGGACTCCTCGTGGTCTCGTGGTCGCAGGGGGGAAATCGTCGTGAAATTTCGCGTATAAATCGAGCTCGTCTTGCACAAATCTTGCCATGTGTGAGCACAAAATGCTCGCCTCGTGCGTAGGCGTTCGAGGTCGATAGTATCGTATCGTGGGATATTCTCCTAGGGCCACACAAACTCCAACAACCTGTAATCTCCTTAGCCGAAATTCTACGTCCTGTATCTGACCATCCTACCTTCTGAGCCAGATCTTCTAAATGTTGTCTGACGAGATTGTTGCATGCCGGGTGGTATAGTATGGGAAAACTCCACGGATCTCGGAAAGTGATCAGATGTGATTCTCTCGGGAAGAATTCTACATTCAGCACTTTGAAGAGTGCAATCTGGTCCCGAAGCGGCGATTTGTCGATTCGTTCTCTCAGTGCAGGCGGTAGTACTTGTCCTTGCCGTCAGCATTTCTCCCCTCGTTCCCCGCATAACCAACTCACAGCTCGTCCACACCAAATGCGACCTCCTGTATTTCCGTTTCTCAAAATCTGCCATAACACAATCGACGATCCATGGTTGGGGTGTAATGAGGTATATGGCATCGGCGTCGCGGTTCGTTGCTCGTCGATCAGTGATCAGCTCGATGCCTGCGGTTTGTCAGACTGTGTTCCGCCACGATTCGGTTTCTGCGCATACTCATGATATTCTCGTTGAGGATGACATCTTGGTCGACCACATTGTCGATCAGCTTCCGCGACTGTGGGTCGAGCACGAGCACTTTCCACTGTGCAGAACAAAATTGTTAGGAGGACGTAGCAAGGCAACAGGATGGTAGATCGTACGTCGTCGCGGGTGACTTGTCGAATGACATTGAGAATGACTTGTCCATAATCAGTATTTCCTCCTGCAGCATGCTGTGAATTGCTCACTCTCGCGCTGAGCGTCTATGATGGAGACCCCCATGTTTGGAACTGCGCTGGAGCTGTGTGGCTCACCAACGGCGCTTCAAGGCGGTAATCGTCGCATTCGGTCTGGTGGGCGCGGTGGGTGGGCGGGGGAGAATTCGAGGGCGTCGGTGTGCAGTTGCGGTGAAGCTGCGAGGGTTGTGCCGAGTGGAGCGTGCGGTGGTGGTCGAGAAGTGCAACGCCGTTTCACAAAGCGCGCGATGCCCGCCCGCACATGTTGGCGGGACCCGGACAAGACCAGACAGGGCACCACAAAAAGCTATGACGATGTGCCGCGGCGCCCTTTGCGGCCCGGAGGTCCCTATGGCGTTCCGTAGCTAGCTCTCCAAAAGTTATCGAGGTCGCATCATGCACATGAAAGACGCATCTCTTCCATCTCTGGCTGGACAGTGGCGAATCAGTGATGATTGTGGCATCGCGGAGTGGCACACGATGCATTCGGTGTGACTATCGCGCCCAACTGCGCGCCTTACAGCAGAAACGATGCGGCTCGACGGCGAGTGCTCCAAAGCAGCAATGGCAGCAGGAATGGCAGTCCGACTCGCACGAGAGAAACATCATCCGCCGCACGGGAGGCCCAAGAGAAGGACGTGAACGCGAACCACAAATAGTGTATCACCGCAGCAGGAGCGACAGGACCGACAACAGTGTGAGGAGGACTTCAAGAGAAGGAGCAGACCTCTCGAAATGGGGCATTGACAGCAACACTGGCTGGAGCAGCTGGGGCAGGAGAGAGCAAGATTTCAAGACTGCGCTTCAGGAGGTGCTGGCAAAAGTGAAGGAAGATGTCAAGGAAGCTCCTGTACTGGAGCAGATGGCGAAAGACCAACAGGAATGGGATGGTAAAAGTGGACGAGACTTCAGCTTCAGCAAGTTGTGGAAGGTGTTCACATCCTCGATCATGTCTGGCGCGCAGGGCAACGCTTTCCGCGTCGACGAAGAGAAATCATTGTACAACGACCTCGCCAGCGTATTTCGAGAAAGAGGCAAAAGTGGACTGGAGGACCGCATCAAGTATGCCTTCTATGGACATGTTACTGGGGCACGCTTCACCGAATCGGACATCAAAAACCAAAAGGCGATGGCAGACTTGAGATATCCAACAGAGTGGTTTCCGGCCACGAGATCGCAACATCGTACCATCCATCTTCATGTTGGACCCACAAATTCCGGCAAGACGTATCATGCTCTGCAACGACTCGAGCAGGCCACGAGAGGAGCATACGCAGGTCCGCTACGGTTGTTGGCCCACGAAGTCTTCTCAAGACTCAATGCCAAGGGTAAGCCATGCGCACTGGTCACTGGCGAAGAACGGCGCCTACCAATCGGCGTTACCATGATGGACGCCACGGATGACAGTCCATATAACATGACTGCGTGTACTGTGGAAATGATGCCGCTCAACAAAGAATTGGATGTCGCGGTCATCGATGAGATTCAGATGATCGGCAGCGCTGAGCGTGGTTGGGCTTGGACTCAAGCACTTCTGGGTGTAAAGGCAAAAGAAGTGCACCTGTGTGGCGAGGAACGTACAGTGCCGCTCATCAAAGAGTTGTGTGCGAGCATCGGCGAGAAGCTGGAGATCCATCACTACCAGCGTCTCTCGCCCTTGGCAGTCTCCGAGACGTCTCTAGATGGCGACTTGAGGAAACTCCGCAAAGGCGATTGCATCGTTTCCTTCTCGGTCATGGGCATCCATGCTCTGCGGAGACAGATTGAGAAAGCTACCGGCCGCAAAGTCGCGACAGTATACGGTTCACTGCCTCCAGAAACTCGTGCTGCACAAGCTCGTCTCTTCAACGACCCCAACAACGACTATGATTTTCTCGTTGCCTCGGACGCTGTGGGCATGGGTCTCAACCTGGCCATCAAACGCATCATCTTCGAATCATCAACCAAGTTCAACGGCATCGCACGACAGACCCTGAACATTGCAGACATCAAGCAGATCGGCGGACGTGCCGGTCGCTTCAGAATCGCAGAACAAGCCTCAGCAGGCGCAGCAACAGCAGAAGAACTCGCAGCAGCCAAAGGCGACAGAAATCCAAACTCCCCCATCGCAGCCGCATCAGAAACCGACGAAAACCTCGGTCTAGTCACCACCCTCGAACGCGTTGACTTCCCCATAGTCCGCTCAGCAATGGAATCCGAGCCCGAACCCATCCGCTCTGCAGGCCTCTTCCCGCCGGCCCCAATCCTCGAGCGCTTCGCAGGCTACTTCCCTCCCGGAACCCCATTCTCTTACATTCTCACACGCCTCCACGAACTCAGCCAAATGCACACACGCTTCCACCTCTGCGGTCTCCGCGACCAAGTCTGGATCGCCGACATTATCGAAAATATCGAAGGCCTCTCCGTCGCAGACCGCAACATTCTCTGTTCCGTTCCCGCCGGCAAAGCCGATTCCGACATGTGGAAAACCCTTATGCCCGCCTATGCCCGATGCATCGCAACCCAATCCGGCGGGAACTTAGTCGATATCGAAGATTTACCTCTCGAAATTCTAGAAACAGAAATTCAGGGTACGAGGGAATATCTCCGGGAATTGGAACGATTACATAAAGGTGTCGTGGCATATTTGTGGTTAAGTTATCGGTTCGCGGGAATCTTTACGACGAGGAATTTGGCGTTTCATGTTAAGGGGTTGGTGGAGGATAGGATTGAGAAGACGTTGAGTCAGTTCTCTTTCTCGGAGGCGCAGAGGAGGAAGTTGGCGGCACTGAGAGAGCAGCAGTTGTTGCAGAATTTAGCGAAGAATGCTGAAGAGGCGGAAGAGGAAGAGGTGGATGGGGAGGTGAAAGATGCTAATAGGACGGGGCTGGGGTATTCGGGTGCTGCTGTGGAAGGAAGTGAAGATGAGAATCAGGATGTGATGGAGCAGTTATCGAAGGAGTCTCCGGAAACAGCAACGGACGACATGTCGCCGGACCATGGATTTGATCTCGGAGCTCAGCTGGACGGCCTCGCGGAACATCCACCTGCGCCTGCTCAAGGCCATTCCTCTAGACATCTGGAAGAGCAGACCAGTCAGCTAGGTGGCGGAGACCACTTTGGTGGCGCAACGGAGGATATTGAAATTGCAGAGCCCGGTCTGGAACCAGACGGGTTAATGGAGGAAAAGAAGAACCTTACTGACGAAGCTGCGGCCGTGAGCGAGAGCAGCGCTTCTGAAACGGATCATAAGGAAGAAACCCACAGCACAGGGGAGAATAAAGCCGTGTAGGATATGTGTATAGCAGATGGATGTATAGAAATATAGATGGCGCGTTATTCGGTGCAGTAGAGGTAGAGACGAATGTATGTTATACTACGCTCCACAAATCGTACATGAGCTTTTCTCATTAGCCTCGCTGATAGCCTGTCAACTCGACTGCGCATTCGACATATCGAGCCTCTGGTCGGCATAAAGCACGGCAATGCTCGCCCGCCGAATCCAATTTGAAGAGATCTCCCGATCCGGGCCAATATTCAAAGCCCAACCAAGGCCTATTGCTGCCTAGAGTATCTCAAGAGGTCGTTGTAAGCAGCTGAGAGCGTATCGCCAGGACTTTATGGGTTCGAGTGATGCCAAATCGCGGCGATTCTTTCGTAGTCGACAAGGGGTATCTTTGATCGCATCTGATGACATGCGCAATCCTGGTGCGAGAAGCCGCCGCCGCTCCTGACTTGACCTCCTGCACTCCCACATCCGGAAACAACATACCATATTGCGTTTCATTCCAGTAAGAACCCACCCCTCAGCTCTTCAACGCCTCCAAGCGATTCCTCATCTGCGCCAAAGTCTCCTCGTTCTCGAAATCTTCCTCTTCCTCCTGCTGCGGCTGCGCCTCGATCGGCCCCAAAGGCCCACTCGGCAACTGCGGTGCTTGTGTCCTGTCTTGGAGTACCTCCCCCAAAATCTTATCAACCTCCGCCTCCGCCTCCTCATCCTCCTCCTCCAGCATTCCCTGATCCGGCAAAGAATCCCCCACCATCTCCTCAATAATCCCTGCCTTCACCAACTCCTGACTCAACTCCCTCATCGTACCCGTCAACTCCGGCAACTTCACCAACATATTCACATCCTTCATAATCCCCACCGAATTCTTAATCCCACCTTCGATTTTCTTCATCGCGAATGCTTCGTTGACTTGCATTCCGACGCTTTGGAGGGTTGCTTTACTGGTGGAGAGACGTTGGGTTTGTTTTCGCACGCGCAGGAGTTCTTTGGCGAAGATGCGGGTTTCGGCGCGGGCTTGGGTTGCGTGGGAGGGGTTGCGTTGGGCGCGTTTGGAGGCTTGGAGGATGAGGGATTTGGTTTTGGATTCGAGGGTTTTGAGGTTTTGGAGGTCGCGGTCGAGTTTGCGGGTGTTGCTGCGGAGGAGGGCGTTGCATTTTCGTTTCTGTTTCCCGTGGGTGGAGGTGTTAGGTGGGGTTGTAGAGGGTGGTTGGGGGAGATGCGATGCGCACCTGTTCCTCTGGTGAGGGCCCGTAGAAGAAGCGTCGGGCGGCGTCCATGGTGGGAGGTGTGCTGGTGCGATGTGGCTCAGGGCTTGGAGGGTGGGCGATCATGCACGAGGCGCTGTTGCAACGGTAGCACAGACGATGCGCGGGAGTCGAGTGGAGCTGGATGAGCGAAGACGGGTTTCTTCATGTGATCGAGACGACGGCTGGGAGGGAGGTGTGTCGTCACCGAGCTCGGCGTATGCTCGTGCCTGATCTCACACGGCCCGGCAGCGGTCAGCCTTGCCTTCCTGCCAGGCCACAGGATACGGTGCAGACGGGCTCATAGCGGGGAGAGAAGCATGGAAAGTGGCTCCTCTCAGCCGTGTCAATGCAAATGCTACCATTCTAGCTATGTGATCGATGTGTGAGGGGAAATCGTGCGAATGATGGTTCACTGACCGGAGGTTGCCCCACCTCAACTCCCGCGCATGGGCCAAAGCTTCCAGAGGTTCTACAGGCTTCGATATGTGGGCAAGCAGTGCCTTGACGTCGTGCGCCTCGAATTTCCAGCGGAACGCAACTAAATCACCTCCACTCCACTCCTACCACAATCCAACTGCACACCACAACACCCACCACGACCACTCTACCTGTGCAGACCGACGAGCACACATCCACCATGAGTGCGCAACCGACAGACACCACCGACGCAAAGGTCGGCTCCAAGACTTTGACGCCCGAAGGTAGGACCCAAGTCCCACACGAGCAGTGGCTGTCGTTCGAAGCCCCGAAGCAAACGCATGCCAACGAGTTCGCCGACCGTCGAAGGCCTCAGTGTCATACCCACGCACATGTCACGCTGCAAGAGGAGAAATTCAGGGCGGGCGCGGACACGAACAGCCGGCGTTTGTGGAATGGCTCCAGCTACAACCCTTTCTGAGCGCCGAGAACATGTCGCGACAGACTGCTGACGGCGTATAGTCACCTGGGCCCAGCGCTCGAGCGCGTCCGAGGCAGAGAAGAACCACATCTTCCTTGCCATCAACGTGCCCGATGTCGACCCCAAGAAAGTGAAGCTCGACATCCAGCCCTCATCTCTCACCTTCAGCGGCCACTCCGAATCCAAGAAGGCCGAGTATGGCGTAACACTCGAATTCTTCGCCGAAATCGATCCTTCCGCCTCCAAGATTCACCACTCCCCACGTGCCATCGAGCTCGTTCTACAAAAGAAGGAACTGAAGGCAGAGTACTGGGATCGCCTGCTCAAAGACAGCAAGAAGGTTCACTTCCTCAAGACCGACTTCGACAAGGTAAGCGACATGGACTACTCCCTGTTTGCCTCTGCCCGAACTCTGGCAGTGCTAGCAGTGCAGCCCCAACCGCCTCCCACGCCACCCTGCACTCCCGTATCGGTGGCTTCCTCATTCGAAGCCGTCGAATTTTCGTCAGGAAAGCCTGCTCATAGGCCACCTGCACATGCACCTTTTCTTGAACAATCCCGACTCAACCGTGCTTCTACTTACGTTGGCGTGATCGCCTGTTGGTTTACTGTGCTAACCTTTGCGCTTTGCAAACAGTGGGTGGACGAGGACGAGCAAGACGAAGTGGCAGATGATGATGACTACATGTCGCGCATGGGAGGCATGGGCGGCGGCATGGGCGGCATGGGTGCCGACGGCGGCTTTGGAGGTATTGACTTCTCGAAACTTGGAGGCGCAGGGCTGGGCGGCATGGGAGGTGAGGACGATGAAGATGCCGAAGATGATGATGAAGAGATGCCAGAACTCGAGGGCGAGGATGATGCAAAGGAGGGTGCTGCCGGCGCGGACAAGGGCAAGGCCAAGATTGAAGAAGTTGCGTAAGCTGCGACTCTTGTGAACGACACCGCAGAAAAAGTGCGTTGTATGAGAGATGATGCATGAGGCAACGATCGGCAAGGTCTCGATGGATAGCGCTAGGCATTCTCCGCAACACTACGAATCGCATCGATTCCGTCTCCTTGGCCGCAGGTCGTTGTGGCCGCTCGAATCGAACGAAGAAGACCGGCCTTGCCTACCATTTCCAAGACGACCATTGCATAGCGAAAGTCGGCGCAATGTTGTAATAATGCTTAGACGACAAGTTAGGCATAAAACGTACATACAAGACGCTTCGAAAAAGTGGCAAGAGCGACGAGTCTGACCCTTTCATACGGTCCGTCCAAAATGACATTTCGTAGCCTGCTAACTAATCTCTCACCTATACTATCTACCTAACCACATTCCTCCCATCTTCCCGATAAAGCGCCTCAATCCCATTTGTCGGCTGCGAAGCAATCCTCTCATCATTCGAATCCGTCCTCTCAACATCACCCAATCCTCCGAGCTCCTTCATCTTCTTCCCCTCGTCAAACTCATCACTACTATCCGTCGCCCGTCCAGCCTCGACACCCTGCGACACCCTCACATCGTCCGCTCCAATCAAGACCTGTGGCGCATAACCTCTGTTACTCTCTTCCCGTCTCTCAGTCGGAATCAGAGGATCCATCCAGCGAGGGAATATAAGTGTGCTGGCCACTGTCAAGACGGTGAAGTGCGAGATTGCAAAGGCGAAAATCACGAGCGGGTCCACGCGCTGGGCGGCGAAGGAGGGATAGCTGAATGAGAAGACGATTGCGAGGATTGGCATGGAGATGTAGCGGAGGCAGAAGGCCCAGTACCAGGTTAGAGGCCAGTTTTTGCCTTGGGCGACGGAGATGTTGAGGTCGCGTTTTAGTTGGTTGCCCTGGGG
>PNEN01000516.1:58709-82870 GCA_002933655.1 Cercospora berteroae | reverse complement strand
GGGGGGGGGGGGGGGGGGGGATGACTTACGGAGTAGAAAGCTAACCACCAAAGTCGGGCTAGGAAAGCGTTGCGACCCCAGAATCCGGGTGGTTTGGAGTCGGGTATCTTTCCGATCAGAGAGGATAGTATGACCATCAGGAAGAAGAATCCGAAACCTGCTCCTGCGCCACCTGGAATACTAACCATGTGGGCGATTATGAGGCCTAGGAAGTGTCCGCCGAGGAAACCAATCTGGTGAATCACGAACGAAAGAAGTCCGACTTGTCCGATGACATCCTGACTGCGATAGATGACGGTTGCTCCATAGCATTCTGCGAAGACCACAAATGGCAAGACGATGTTGTTAGTGTTCATATCGATGGCATCCAGCAGCTGGGGTCCGAATTGCGTTTTGTAGATCATCGAGACCAGGAACGCAGTGACAGTACAAGCCGTTACGACGTACACTCGCGGCATCTTCCTTCCACGGTCCGTATCGCAGAGGATCGAAACGACGGTATCCAGTTGGACGAAAGCCGAGCTCACTGCCAGGAGGAAAAGCGTGAAGAAGAACACCACGGACCAGAACTGCGCTGCTGGGAGCTGAGCCAACCCTTCCGGCAAAGTAATGAATCCAAGAACGAAACTTCCAACTCTTCCTTGAACCTCCGGAGTCAAACCCATAAACCCCACAATCGTGAAAACCGCAAACCCGCACGAAATCTCAAACAGCGAATTGCAACAACAAATCAACACCGCATCCTGCACAGCATTCGCGTTGTTCGCATTATACGACGCATAAGCCGTATAATACCCGAAACCAACTCCAGTCGAATAAAACACCTGCCCCAACGCATCCTGCCAAATCTGTCCCGCAGCAAGTCGTCCCCCGTTAAACTCGCCCACATACAATCTTATCCCATCAATCGCCCCCGGCAACGTCGCACCTCGAATAATCAGAACCAAAACCATAACAATCGGCAACCCCATCGTAACATAAACAACCTTCCCCGTAACCCTCGTCCCCCCATAAATACAAATCCAAACCACAAACCACGAAAAAGCATTCCAACCAACCTGTTCCCCAATCATCGCCATTCCCGGATAACTCATGATCGTATTCGTCTCCAACGCCTCCTGTAAAGAAGGCACAGCATCCACCCGTCCAAGAACATCCCTCTCATAAAACTCCTCCAACCTCCCCTCCCACGGCAAAGGACTCTCGAAACTTCCCCGAAAAAATCTCATCACCCACGATAACATCGGAACATAATACAGCACGACCAACAACGTCACCCAAATATTTCCCAAACCAGCTCCTCTTGCCCTCTTATCCACAGCATTATACGCCAAAACCGGGCCTCCTCGCAAAGAAGATCCGAGTGCGACTTCGAGGATGAGGACGGGGATGGCGAGGGCTCCGAGGGCGAGGAAGTAGGGTATGAACCATTGGAGGCCGTTGTTGTTGAAGACTTGGGAGGGGAAACGAAGGAGGTTTGCGAAGCCTATGGCTCCGCCCATGGAGGCCAGGACGTAGGATGTACGGGATTGCCATTGGTCGCGGCCGTCGGAGGTTTTGGCGTTGGGTTTTGTCATGTGGTGGCCGAGGGCGGAGAGCCAGTTTAGGGGGTTGGTTGGGATGCGGGAGGCGCGGGAGAGGATGGGTTGGAGGGGGTTTTTCATTTTCATGGTTGCCGTTGGTGTCTTTTGTCTTTTCTACGAGGGGTGTTCTTGTTCGGTTCGTGCTGATGGTAGATGGTTCGGTCTTGGCAAGGTTTTGTTGATATACTCCTGTGTCACTCCATGAGTGCTGGGAAAAGATGGAAAGTGTTCGCGTGAGCCCGAGATCAGGGATCGTGCGGAGCTTCGTTAGAGATATTTATGAGCGCGTGCTCATGCTGCAGGATCGCGCGCAGCGTTGTTGCTGTCTCTCGTTCTTGCGCGTATGTGGCCCAGCTATCTGAGAGCCAAGTCATAGGCCCGCGGAGGCCAAGCATGTTGGCGGACTCGTCGCGCGTCATTGTGTAATGTACTTGAAAGAAGCGAACAGGAGCTGTGGAGAGAGCGTATACGGACTATGTCAATGATAAGAAATGCCATGTGTCGCGTGGATGGAAAGTGTTCTTGGTGTGCTTTTGGCTTGGTATGGGCGTGGGACGACGATGCTTGGCACTTGTTTGTACAGCTTTCGCGGTCTTGTAGGGCTTCAATGCAAGCCCACTATGCACCATCTAGTCCTACGTCAGTGCATGAGTAAAGCCAGTACTTCGATCTTAACAACAATGACCATGCCTCTGCCGTCTTGAGAAGAATAAAAGGCATGTCAAGGCAGATGTGGCAAGAGCCGCATATGCACGAGCCATGCGTGCTGCACAGCACTCCTCGGTTGACCAAGGCCTTGACCACAACCGAGACTTTTGTATCGGCCCAAGCAAAGCCCAGATTGATGCCGCCTTCCATTTGGATGATTGTGCGTACTTCGGCGAAGGAGCATATTCCTCTGCCATGGACCTGGGCAGCCGCCGGCCTCTTTTGCGAGCTCCAAGTCCGGAAGGGTAGGCCTGTGGTTTGCGCACTGCTGCATTGATTGCTGTCGTCTCGCCATGTCTGAACTCTGAATCATAGCGTACTGCGTTCTATTTGCGGTCCTCGCATCACCTCGATCATGTCGCAAGAAAAAGCGAACGCACTGCTCCGGTGAGTCCAATCATAAAGTCCTGTTATTTTGCTTACCGTATTGCCAGGTCTGATATGACCCACGTCGCGAGGAGAGTGAGAAGATTCCGTGCCATGCCATCTGGAGCCAGGATACATCCCGGCTAACTGTTCTTTTACATTGTTCTGTCATGTCAGCTCCGGCTGTACAAGGTCTATCTCTGCTATGCTCCAGTACTTCCGCCGCCGAGTCCTTCTACATCTGTGACAGGCTGCTCGGGCATCGCAAACATCGGCACTTGCTTCGGCTGGCTCGATAGCACATGTGATGAAAGCTCACAAGGGGAGCCGCTATGCTCGCTCAGATGCTCGTCTCGGCTGCTGCCACGTCTGAGCTGCACCGCCTTTCCAAGGTCCAAGCTGATAGACGCTGAACGCCTAGTCGCTGTTGGGGGATATCGGTTGGGATCTGCTCCCTCTGAAACACGTTCAATGGTGCGGCCGAACATGCTGGGTGGTTCATGCTGTTGCTGCGACGGCGATGGTCTGGTGCCATGAGGACTGGCCGCCGGAATGTGTGGTGACGGGTTCTCGAACCCCTTGTTCAGTACTGGTGTTGGTGTGCGGCCGTCGTTGAGAGCCTTGACTTTCTCACGGACATTTGCGAGTGCCTCAGGATCGTGCTCATACGGTGAACGATCGATCGGACTTGGCTCAGGTTGTGACGAGCTCATTCTTCTATCCTGCGGAGGTACCATTAGCGGAGGCGGCTTTGCAGCAAAGAAAGGACTCTCGCCATCACCATTCACAACTGCGACCGACTCCGTCTGCTTTTGTTCCGGAACATCTTTCGTCGACTCTGATGTGGTTGCTGAGCTGCTCTTCTTCCGCCTCGCATCGGCTATTAGCCGGCTAAAGTCATCATTGTGTTTTCTCGAGTACGCAGCGCCATCGAAGTCCTTGCGCATGACAGCATGCGAGAGCCCGTTGCCCTGCGGCGCCTTCCCGCCTTGTGTCTTCTCCCAAACGTCCAGATCGCGCAGCAGATCTCGTCTCGATCTAGGGCTGTTGGAGTCGCAATTCGCATTCCAGATATTGACCCATTCGCGATGGCGATTGATCATAAGCTGCTTCGAACCAAAAGCCGGCAGCCCTTGTTCTTTCAATTTCGCGGATAGTGCCTTATCTTTGAGCATGCCGTAATTGAGCTCATTGATGCGATCTTGAGGCCGCGCTCCTTGACCTGACGGGGGCCGTGATGAAACGAATCCATTGAGAGGTGTCCTTGATTTCGCTCTGTTCGCCTGCTTCTGTTCATCCTCGCACTTGTCAAGGTGGTTGAAGACTTCAGCTTCCTTCATACGTTTCCCACACCCTAGAGGACACTCGACAAGACCATCCTTCGGCGGCGAGTCTGGCTTATATTCTTCTTCAGCCTCCTCATCGCTGTCCTCAATCTCTATTGCCTCTTGCTGTGAGCTTTCGGACGCAGCAATGCGACGGCTCTTAGCTCTTGTCGTTCGCCCGCTTTCTTGCACCTCTGCTACATCATCTGAACCTGGTATGATCGGACGTTTCCGCTTGCCAGTTTTCTTGGGCGTCGCAGTCTCTTGCTGGGACTTTCGCGCCACTTCCAACGCGGTCGGTCTTGCGTCTAGAAATGTCGCGACTACTTCCTGAATCGCCCAGTTGTTGCGTAGTTTACTCGCTTGGTCTGAAGCTCGACAAGCAGGGCATTTTCCATCTGCCGACAACGAAGTTCGTATACATCGTGAGCAGAAAGTGTGGTTACAGCTCGTAATCATCGGGGTGTCGTAGAATTCCTTGCATATCTGACAATGCAATGCGTTCTCGAGCGGCGCAAAGGCTTTCAGCGGGGTCTCGAGCCAGTCGGTACTATCGGGCACGTCGTACGCATCGTCCATAGTGGTGTGGGAGGTTATCGGCGCGAAAAAGCGAGGACGT
The DNA here is from genome assembly GCA_002933655.1 of Cercospora berteroae. Lineage (NCBI taxonomy): Eukaryota > Fungi > Ascomycota > Dothideomycetes > Mycosphaerellales > Mycosphaerellaceae > Cercospora > Cercospora berteroae. The sequence goes on along the minus strand of PNEN01000516.1, from coordinate 78,269 downwards.
GGTGTCGAGGACGCGAAACAGACGCGATGTTGAACGCGAGTCACGAGAAACAGAGTTGTCAATGACGAAGCCTCCGGAAAAGGCAACCACGACGAAGCAACTTCACCACTGCTTTTGACCGACAGTCACAATCTTTCCGCCTGCTCATCAGGCTTATGCATTCACCTCGTGTGTAATCGGCGGCCTCTTTCTAACCATGTCGATTCACCATCTCAACCCTTGCAAGCACTTCGTATCACTGCCACGTCCAAGCCTCAATCTGCCGCAGGAGCGTAGCAGTCTATTCTGTTTGGGCTCGTAGAACAAACATGGCCACAACAAGCACGAATTGATATAAATTGGTGGAGCGCAGTAGATCATTCTGAAGAGCCATCGATCCAAACTCTTCGTTCAAATTTTACGGGAACCTCCAGAGACGATTGCCAGAAGAGCACAAGGCGAGGACAACATGTCTGAAGCGCTCGTTCACTATGTCCGGAACGCTTGTGCAGACATACTCACCTCACTCCGCTTGGCACTCTCTCGTGCTCCTCTCCTTCTCTGGACATGTGCTCAGAATCCCGTTGGAACATTGAACGGCCTCATCAGCTTCATCGAATATTCACTTCGCGAAGTCATTCCAGGGTTCTGGCACCTACTCAAACACGTGGCGCGTTACTTCGTAATTCAGCAATACTGGTCAAGGTATAATCAGTGGAAAGACTTCCGGACGGAAGATCGGAAACGAACGCGACGAGAATTGACGCCTGATGGATTCCGCAGAACAGTAAAGCAGGCTGACAGCCTCTTCTTGACGAAACTTCCTTCCGAAATCCGCAATCAGATCTACGAGCTGTGTTTCGAGCGTCAGAAGCTGCTCGTCGTGCCCATTCAACGGCGGTTGCAGATAGAATTGGTAACTTTTCCAGCTGGTGGCAAACACGACCATAATCCAGACGACCTCGTGGCTTGTAAGAATTTATTGGGATTGCCATTGACCTGCAAACAAATGTGATTTTCGTTCTCTCCTGTTGCAGAAAGATCACAGTATGAGTTGAGAATTGCCTAAGCTCATCATTTTCATTGCGGCTACGCAGAAACGATCGACATGTTATATTCACAAAGCACATTTTGCTTCATGCAGCCCGAGCAGATTGGACCTTTTCGCAAACAGCTCTTGCCGCGACGCTGGAATGCCATTACATCGATCGAGTTCGACAGCGAGCTCCACGGCCGCTTGCGTAGATTGAATATGGACCTTCCAGACCACTTTTGCAACAATAACCGATCCAAGGCCTGGCTTGAATTCTGCTCACTCGTCAACACAATGGAGGGTCTTGAGCGAGTAGTTATCACGAGGACTCAACTTGGTCTTTTCCGCTTCGAGGATTTGGCCGCTTTGACGCAGGTCAAGAAGCGATTGGAAGTGTTTGATGTCTATTTGGCCGAGACACAGATGATGGGCGATCCGGTTGATGTTGAGTTGAAGACTGCTCAATTCAACCTTATTCTGCCTAGCGGGCAGCGATACGTTGCGGACCCACCTCTCTCTGGCCCCGCAGGCAATTATGGAGGAGTCATGGAGCGAATGCATCAACTATGGTGGCAGATGTGAACGGGCTGCAGGAGATGAAGCACTGATGAGAGGATGTGAATAGCAAAGTCGAGGCCGTTTTGCCGAGCTACTACTTGCGTCTGTGACAATAGTCAATGAGAACCTCTGAACGCCGTCGAGCCTCAGCCGCTTGTGATCAGTACATGGAATACAGACGGGATCTATCTCGCCAAGTCGAACAACCCACCAGCTGTAGACAACCTTCAGCCAGACGGCAACGACGCAACTTGTCGCAATACACAAATCCCAAATCAAATATGTGACTCCAACCCGTCAAACATGCAGCTGTAATCCTCAATCACAACTCATCACCCTACTCCACTCTCCTCCGCCTCGCGTTTGCCGATCATCTCCGCACACGGTAAACTCCGCGACGCGTGAAGAAGAAAAAAAAACGGGGCGAGGTGAAGTCAAAGTAGACTACATTTGTTAATCTACTTCACGTGCAGTTTCGGAGCGGCTTCGACAGGACTACTCCATCCGGACCGACCTTGACGACATGGCATCCGTAATTAATATATTTTACTCCCCGCCAGCGCCGCTACGGGTGATGTGCCAAAATGCTCCCTAAATTGATGCGGGGGCTTGAGAGGAGAGGCTATTGTTTCACAATGTCCGTTTTCTGTCAATGGTGCTTGGCGAGTGCTTCTTCTTTCTTCTTACTGATGTGAAGAGATGTCGGCAGCTTGCAGGTGTGGTGGCGTTTGGATGCCGTTGTGTCAGTAGTGTGCATTTCGATCTGAATACTTGATTTTGGTGCGATGGTATTGGTTGACAATTGGGAATTTGAGAATTTGAACTCACCGCTCGGTCAAGTTCCTGCTTCATTTGTCCAAGGCTGATCTAGGGTCTTTGATAGCACCAGCGGCGAAGTACCGTTGCGGTACGCTATCGCATGGGAAGCTGTTAGCTGGTCGCGCGCGGTGCCATCCCGCTCCCGTTTGCCGCGCCGTGAGCAGTTACTGTATTTTTTGTTACTGGGAGACAGAAGAACGACCAAAAGAATGCGCGACGTGGTAGGTGATGGGTCCGCCTCATCGGTCGAGTTGTGTTGGGCGGAGGAGCATCAATTACGACTGTTGCGTTTGAATGCGTCGAAGGGTTTGCCACGCTTGAACGCGTAGCTGCATACAGCAGTGACAGATCGGCAGTCATGCCACTAGGCAAGCTATCCCGTGTGCTGCCATTATCGATTTTACCACTTCTCTGTCGCCCGTTCCTGCATAACAGCCTTGCTGCTGGAAAGCTCCGAGGAGTGGAAAGGTATTGAAAATTGACAGTCTGTTTCTTGATGTCCAAGGTCATTTGTCACCTGTATTTTGTCGCGATGCGCGTTCGGTATCATACCAGGCCGCACGGTTCAAGGCTATCGTTGGTCGATCCGACAAGCCAAGAAGCATCCAACCACGTTCTGAAATCTGTTGTCGTGCGAATGCGATCTTTACGCTGCTCAAGCCTTGTAGCGTGTGAGGCTCCCATCAGGCCTCGACCGTCGAATGCGAAGTTTGGGGACAAGCACAGAGACGCGCGAGGCTGACATGTTGGGCATTAAACCAGATCGCAGCACGCAAACCTGTCGTCAGTGACACAAAGATAAGATCCATAGCACGTGCATCTGGTTCGTCGAGACGCAATCGCACGGGCTGTAGGGTGTCTTTAAGTTTTAGCGATGACACCCATCTGCAAAAACGGCACCGCCCACCAGCCCGGCGGGATCGCAAGAGCCACGAGGTGCACTGTACCTGAGAGGTCCTTTCGGTTCGGCGACCAACCTTCTTGTGCAGGCGAGGGGCAGTTGCGCAGAGCGGATCGCCGACGGAAATGTCTTCGGAGAGCCGTCGGACGCCCACCGGAAGGCTGAAGATCGCAAGTTGCTGGAGGGAAAGCGGTGGCGACGAAAGCCGGGGAGGCAGTAGGACCCGAAGAGGCGTGTTGAGGCTGGTCATCTGATCTTCCACTTCGCTGCCCAGTGCGCGTCCAGGTGTGTATTCCCTTTGCGGATTGCGGTGGCCGGCATAGTTCACGTCGTGGACGGCAGGCTCGAGATGTGTAGATCTGGCCGCGCTTGTCGTGAGATTCGAAAAGTTTGGGCGGTCGGAAGCGGGCGCTAGTTAGAGGAGGAAGCATGCCTGCCTGACGCAGCGTGCAGTAGAGCTGTCAGCGCAGCTGCAGGTACGGCCTCGACACAGACGCGTGGCGCTGTGGCCGACACGGGACGAATGGAACAATCATTTGTTCTCTTATGGGCTGAGACTGTCCCGGCGGCTGCAAATTGATGGAGCGGGCGTCAGTTATTGATACAGCCAGCCCTCCGACACTTGACGCTGCGTTTGGTCGTGTTTCAATGGAATGCCGATCGGGTAGGTTCGCGCTCCACCGAAAGCGTGGTACCGTGAGTTTCTGTCCGGGCGGGAAGGTCTCGGACCAGCGAAGCCTACAGGCAAGCCCGGTAGCGAGTGCAGGCGGGCGACAGGGCGTTGTCGAGAACCATCGAGACACCATCCCCCTTCGCTCGCCGCTCTGCAGACGCGCGGGCAGGCGGTGGCGGCGGTGCGGTGATGCGCTGGCGGGCTGGGCTGCGCGCGTCTCTCGTGCTCTCGACGATTGTGGCATATGTAGGAGACAGGGAGTACTTGCAGGGCGCTAGGATTGCCCCTTTCCCGCGCGAGGCTAAGCGGAGTTTCGCTGGCGCAGACTGCCAGAGGGCGAGGGCGAGAGAGGCCGGCACGCGGTGTGAACAAGACACGCACAAGAAGTACGTGCGCGCGCGCCTGTGCTCCTTCTCCTCCACTGCCCATTGTGCTGTACAGACTGTATTGAATCTACCTCCACGATCGAGTTTGCGCGCTGCTGCCCGGCGCCGGCATTCACTGCGCGCCGTCATATCGATATTGACGATCGCCGGCGCATGAAACACCACAGCTCCATAGCCTGGTCTTCCTTGTCCCCTGTGCAGATGTGTGGCAACGCCGTAATAATACTCTGAAGAAAGGCGGTCGGCTGCTTTCCTGCTGTCGCGAAACGTCGACACCACCCGCCATCCTCCGCTCCTCTCCACCCCCGCCAGCGACCTTTGTGAATCGATACCCGACACTCGCTTGCCTCACCCGCCTCTCCGGCGCCGACACTCGACGTGGGGAGGTGAAACACGCGGCCTGGAGAGCGCGCAGCTTCGAAGCGACGACCACCCCGGTCTCGCGTTGCCTGGCGGGAGGCTCGTCGAGACTGCGAGATGCCCCTGTTCGCGAATGCAATGGAACCTCCTCTTTCACCACCACCGCAGTCGCCGAATGCCCTCCAGCGGCCGCCGACCGCGAACATGCGGACCGCTCACTCGCGCACCCAGAGCCGCATGTCGGCCAGCCGGGTGAGCGACGAGGACGCCTCGCGGACAGCGGTGAAAGTTGGTTCGTACACACCGCACGCTTCCCTCATGCTCCACCACATGTGCTAACCGCAGAACAATACAGCGGTGCGTGTGCGACCGCCGCTCCAGGCTTCCGATCCCGGCTACGACCTCATACCGCAGCGATTTCGAGAGAGCACCTGTGACGTGCCGACTCCCAATAGCCTGTCCGTGCAGTCACCACAAGGAAAGAAACTGTTCGTGTTCGACCGAGTATTCGACGAGACAACCGACCAGGAGGGCGTCTGGGAGTACCTGAGCGACAGTGTGGCATCGTTCGTCAAAGGCTACAATGTGTCAATCCTCGCCTACGGGCAATCGGGTGCCGGCAAGTCATATACCATGGGCACCGCGGGTCCCTCCGAGCAGAGCGAGGCGGAGGTCAAGGGAATTGTACCCAGAGCTGCCGAAGCGCTGTTCGAGAAGCTCAATGGTGGACCAGGCTCTGTGAGACCCTCTGGACTACAAACGCCAAAACGCTACTCCACTCAAGCACTGCCGACCTACCTCTCTCTGCAGAAGGCCAATCCAGCCACCAAAAATTGGGAACTCCGGGCGTCATACGTGGAGATATACAACGAACAATTGCGAGATCTCTTGATCCCGGAATCTGTGCCCCAGACGGAACGTGGCCAGGTTGCAATTCGGGAAGACACGAAAGGGCGGATCATGCTCACCGGTTTAACACAAGTCCCGATCAACTCGGTTGAGGATATGCTAAACGCTCTCAACTTTGGGTCGCAGATCAGGCAAACGGATGCAACCGCGATCAATGCCCGTTCCTCACGTTCGCACGCGGTCTTCAGCTTGAATTTAATCCAACGGAAGCAGGGCGATGCGCCCCTCACATCTAAGCAGGACAAACGAAGATCAGTTCCACTTGCGGAGACCCATGGAGGCGATAGCATCGTCACTCTGGACAGCAAACTACACTTCGTGGACTTGGCCGGTAGCGAACGTTTGAAGAATACCGGCGCTACGGGAGAAAGAGCAAAAGAGGGTATCTCGATCAACGCAGGTCTGGCCAGTCTCGGCAAAGTCATCTCTCAATTGTCGGCGAAGGGCGGCAGTGGCCATATTTCATATCGCGATTCTCGACTCACTCGGTTGCTGCAAGACTCGCTTGGAGGCAATGCCATCACTTTCATGGTCGCCTGTGTGACGCCCGCGGTCTTCCACCTCAGCGAGACGTTGAACACGGTCACCTACGCTCAGAGAGCCCGTGCGATCCAGAGCAAACCCGAAATCCAACAGAGCCATGAAGAGACGGACAAACAAGCCGCCATCGACCGGCTCCGGGCTGAAGTCAGCTTCCTGCGCGATCAACTTCGCCACTCCGAGCATACTTCTGGACGAATGTTAGATGGCAACGACCGCGGTGATAGATCACGAGGTCGTGAGAACGAACTTCAATCACAATTGATGGACATGCAGGAACACTACAATGCCCTCAGTCAGCGGCACGCTAAGCTCATCGCTGAGATCACCAAGACGCGAAGTGGTGAAGGAAGCGATACTCCCATCCTCAATGAGGCGATTGGCGAAAACGCCAGCGAACGCATCCAGCGATCGAATTCCTTCGCCGAGGCCGTCGAGCAAGTTGTGCTTGAGTACGAGAAGACGATCCAAACCCTTGAGACATCACTTTCTCAAACGAGATCCTCCCTTTCAAGCACAGAAAGCACGCTTCTGGAAAAAGAGACACGTTTAGCATATATGGATACCATTCAGAAGCAGCTGCAAACGCGGATCGCAAAATACATGGAGCGAGAAGCCAACAATGACTCCTACACCCGTGATCTGGAGGAGAAGATGGAAGGCGCTTCCTCGGAGGAAGACCGCAAAGATACCATGATCAATGAGCTGCGAAAGGAGATTGCGCGAGTTCGGGACAGCGAGGGCAATGCCGAAGAGTACATCTCCACACTCGAGGAGCGTCTGGCTGAAGCAGAGCAAGACCAAGAAATCATGCAGCGTGAGATCGACCGTCTTGAGCATGTGGTGGAGCGGCAGAGAAGCATCGGCAGACTTGATAACCTCTTGGGCGAGCTCGATGGCATGCGAGAGGCCCCAACGAACGGTCGTGCATCGAGTCGCTCACCTGAGCCCGCAGCGTACACGAACGGCCACAATGACGACTACGACCCATTCCGGGATGGCTCGAGTGTCAAGGCGGAAGACGAGTCCGATAAGGAGGACACGCAGAAGCTGTCGGTCGCTGGAGAAGAATTGAAGAAGACGGTCACGGCAGAGTCTGCGCGCACACCAGCGCAGGACGATTTTGTGGCCGAAAAGCTCGAAAATCTGACCCAAGAGTTCTTCGACTTGAGATCCGAGCACGAAAATGTACTGACTGACTACGATAACCTCCAACAGAAGTACAGGACAGCTCTGGAGACGCTCGCGAAACTAGAGTACGGCAAAGAGGCTGAACCAAAGGCGCAACCGGAAAACGAGTCGACTGCTGCGAGCAGCCGAAGCTCTTTTTTAGCAGATGCGGGGGTGAAAGACGAGGACAAGGCTACCGAAGAGCAGCTTTCATCCTCGCGGTCATCACATTCGGAATTGTCCTCGCAGCAGCAGTTGAATGGCGCCGCCGGAGAGAAAGCGAAGGAGGCTTCGGGCGATGAGGCTCAGCCGAGCCCAACAACCAGCGAGCATCAGCAGGTCCTCCTTGAAATGGAGACTCTCAAGAAGCTACACGCAGAGAAGGAAGTCTCCGTCACAGAGCTCACCAAGAACTACATGAGTCTGGCGCAGCGACACGAGACGACATTGAGCCAGGTCGAAGAGTTGAAGCAAGAAGTGCTGAACAACAAGCGATCGTCATCACCAGCATTCCCGTCATCTCCAAGCTTTGGCTCGTCTCCTGGACTTCCTCCGAAGGGTTCATGGAGAAGAAGATCAGAAGAGATCCTTGGCAGCAATTCCGACCGAGCTTCGAGATCATATGTGTCGCTGCGCACGATGGCACTCAATAACTTCGAGGATCAGGCCGATGTGCGGCATACGTTCGAGCAACACCTCAATACGGTGATGGCCGAGCTTCATTCGCGGTCCGAGCGTGTGCAGACACTGGAAGGCGAGATCGTGACTCTTCGCAAAGACATGGAGCAGAAGCAGACTATTATTACCGGTCTGACGCGAGAACGGTCAAGCTTGGCCGCAGCCAGTGCATCAGGAGTGGACTTTTCAGTGGTCGGCCAGATGAGGGAGCAGCTCATGGAGAGCGAGAACAAGATTCGTGCCCTCTATGAGGAGCATGCCGCCAAAGAGAAGGAGCTGCAGGACGAGGTCGAGCGACTGAAGACCACCATTTCGGAGCAGCAAGCTTCTGCTGCTGACTCATTGCCGACTCCGAATGAGGTGCCAGGACAATTCCCCGTGACCCCAGGCTTAGAATTCGTATCCCAACCTGATATGTTGAAGGGCCAGGCAACCGGAGGCGCATCCCGGGACGACGAGGTCGAGCGACTGCAGAAGGAGGTCGCAGCTTGGGAGAGCAAGCATCGCGAAGCAGTTGAGAGCATGACCGCGTCGCAGAACACGCTCATGAAGACCATCTCAGACCTTCAAACCTCACTGGATCAAGCGCAAAAGAGCGATCGATCTATCTCAGACGAGGAGAACACTAGCGCGAATGATCTGCTGGAACAGGAACGAGCGAAGCATCAGGCCGTTGTCGAGACTCTTGAGACGCAAGTCAAGGAGCACAAGTCCCTCGCCGAGCAACATGCCGAGCGTCTTGAGCAGTTGCAACAGGAGCGATCGAAGCAGCAGACTCTGGTTGAGACACTCGAATCCCAAGTCAAGGAGCACAAGACCGCTGCCGATGAGCACGGTGGCCGGCTCGAGCATTTGCAGCAGCAACACGCTGATTTACAGAAACGGCTTGACAGCGACAGCGATGCGAGAGATCTTGCACAGAAAGAACTTGCACAGCACAAGGATCTTGTGACTAACCTCGAAAACCAGCTGCAAGTCCAGAAGTCGGCGATCACCATTCATCAAGAAAGCTTGGAATCTCTGCAAGCAGCGCACACGAAAGAGGTCGAGGATCATACCGCTCGTTACACCGAGCTACAGCAAAAACACGACAGCGTGAGAGGTGATCTCGAGGCACAAGTCAACGACGCCAAGGATGAAGTATCAAGCTTATTGCGCCTCGCATCATCTGCCCTTGGCTACGAGACAGATCGGGAACAGCTCCACGGCCACATCTCTGGCCTGGTCGAGGAGGGCAAGGAGCTGCATAGCAGACATCTCAAGACGACGAATGATCTCAAAGCTGTGCAAGAGCAATTGCAGACCGCAGTCAGCCGTTCGAACGAGTTGGAGAGCGAGGTGGAGGAGTTGAAGAAATCGAGCGAGGAGAAAGCGAAGAAGCTGGAAGAGGTGACCGACAAGTACAACAAGACTTCAGCGCTTGTTGACCAGCTGGAAGAACAGCTCAATTCTACGTACGATGAGCATCAAGCAACTAACAAGCGCTTGTCCAACATGCAATCGGAGACGAGTGAGGCCCGCAGCGCTTTGGAGAAGGAACTGGAGGAAGCCAAGTCGAGAAGCATTCATCTCGAGGTGAGTCGTCGTGGTACATTTCGCTGTGCTACAATCACTAACTTGAAGCAGCAACAACTCAATGCTTTCAAGCATCTCTCAGTCACCTCAAATTCCTCCTCCAACTGGAATCGCGATTCCTTGTCCCCCGATGCTGCTGGCCATGTGCTTGGCCGTCAAGGCTCTTCTTCATCCACTCAACGCAAGACTGGGTCAGCAACACTGCCGACTCCCCCTCCTTCAATTCCCCTGCCGCCTCTGCCTGGATCCCCCAATTCCTCGGCACCGTCCGGCAACACTCTCGACCGAACAACCTCCCCAACGCCACGCGGCCAGTCACCACACAACAACTCGCCACCAACCTCGAGACACGCTTCTCACGAAGTTGCCCCAAGTCCGGCCGTTTCGCAGCTGATCGAGGACCAAGAAGCGCGTATCCGCACAATCGAGAAGCATTTGTTTGCTGAGAAGCAGCTAACGGCAACCCTTGAAGAGGCGCTCGTGGATCTCGAAACCTCCGCGAACCGGACCAAGTCTGAGATGGAGAACTGGCGGAAGAAATGCCAGAGCTTGGAAGACGAGCTGGTCAGCTTGCGTAAGGAGCGCAGCAGTTCTCGTGCCAGTCTCCAGGCTGTCGAGGAAGAACGCGAGATGCGTCTTCGCGCTGAACGAGCTCGGCAAGCGCTCGAGCAGCGCATGGCAGAGCTGAACACGAATAAGAAAAAGAAGAAGGGCGGCTTGAACTGCTTCTAGGAAAAGCACGTCCGTCAGACCTTTGTCATCCACCGACATCGCCATAACCTACGTCGCCGAGAATTACACACCGGCTGCACGCCTTACGGTTTTATCACACCTTGAAACGAATCACCAACTTTCCTTCACCCATTCGCGATTGTTTTTACTACCCGCTCACGTGCTCGGGCTCCCACGGACACGCAACGAGATTTCGATGTATACATGGGACTTCGTACTCTCCTTGTATCCAAAAAGCTCTTTGTGTCCTGGCGAATCCTGCACTGGGCGTATCCACGAAGTAACAAGACGCTACGTAGGCGCAGAGCAGGAGCACGAAAGGCGTTTTTGCACCAATTTGGAAATTTTATAGATGACAAGAGGAAGACTGCTGTAAGAAGAACGAGGGAACGTATGCTTTTTGGGATTGGACTTTTTTGTGGCAGGACTGACTGCTTTTTGGGAATGGCTAATACCCCTTTCACGCAAAAATGGTAGACTGCTCGCCTTTGCGCAGCGTCGAGGCAATGCATGTATTATTTGTATAACATTACTCGATTGACATTCTTTTCGCTCACGCGACTTTCCTGAACACCGTCTTGCCCGTTTCTTGTGATTTCTAAACTACAACAGGCATAACTCCTGACATCTCTCAGGCTCCCACGCCTCCCCATACATCATACCATACACATACGTCTCCCCAACAAGCATATACTCCTCCTTGCCCTCCTCCTCCTCCGCAACAGCTCTCAAAATATACGGCGTCCTCCCACCCCACAATAAACCCACACAATCCCCCACCTCCGTCCCCTTCGGCGCCAAACACAATCTCCCACTCTCTGTCCTCGCCAATCTCCGATCAAGCGTATGAACACAACCCAACTCATGCAACAATTTCATCTCATTCGGATCTAAGCCTTGCATCACAGGCCCCAAAGCAAAAATCCACGCCATGAAATTCTTCTCTTCATCTGGTGGTTTTACATTATCATTATCGAACTTGAATGACTCGGAAGGGAGTTTTTGCATCAAGATGTGGATGTTTTGGAGTTTTTTGGAGCCATTCTTTGCAGTCTGAAATGCAGGTTGAGGGGTCTTTGAGATCGGTCCAGAGGGTTCGGGAGAAGATTGTGAAGTTGTCTGCTTCTGAGGCTGAGGTTGATTGGGATGGGGAGAGGGAGGTGGCTGTGGGATTTTCGATGTCGGCGAATTCTTTCCAATCTTCGATGACGGTGGGGAAAGTTTTTAGGACATTGAAGAAGCGTGTGAGGGATTTTTTCATGGAAGTGAAATCTTTTCCGTCTGTTAGTTTTGCGAATTCGAGGGGCATGAGGAGGTCTTGTTGGTCGATGAGGAGGACTGAGGAGATTGCGGAGATTCTTTCTGGGATGAAGCCTTGGAGGTGGAGGTTGTTGTTATCAATCTTGAGTTGAGAGGATGATGTTGTCATTGTTGTTTCCGCGGAGGCTTTGAAGATTCGGAGAGGTTCGGTGGAGACTTCGCTGCTTTCGAAGTTTTGGTTTCCGGCGAGTTTGTAGGGTTTTCGGGTTAGGTCGCTCCAGTCTGGGACCCAGGAGGGTTTGCTTTCGTTGCATTCAGGGGTGGCGTGGCAGGAGGCGAGAAGGTCGAGATGTGGGCTTTGTTGGAGAAGTGTGGCGGCGATGTCTTGGTAGACTGCTTCGCAGCTTTTCGTGTAGTCAGGAACTAAGCCTCCGTTCGAGCTCGCGATCCCCAGTAATGCGAAGACCTTGTCTCGTGGGTCTGTGGCTTCGTAGCCACGATAGGTCGACAGTAGCGACGTGATGCTCAAATCTGGATCTGGCTTGGTCATCATGTGCTTCATACTGTTGCCAACATGAATGCTGGATCTCGTACGACTCATAACAACGAGGTTGCGGTGGGATTCTGGCCCTAGACGAGCAACACGTTTGAGCTTTTGCGTGATGAGGAAGCCGAAGCTGAAGGCCCACCAGTCGATCTGTTGGCTACCACACTGGACTAAAATCTTTCCAGAAACGCCGGCTTCTTGCACGATCCAGATTCGGCTGAACCAGGGGCGTTCGAAGAGGGCATAGAGAGCTGCAATCTCTTCGCTCGTTGGTGGCTCTGCGGCAGCTGGGCTATCTTTGTTCTGTTGACGGGCATGCAGGATTTGCAGGATGACACTGTGGTGATATGTCGAGCCACTTGGAGCCTTGATTGCAACGCTGTCTTCCTCGGCATCCTCGGTCGTAGCAGTAGTGGTGCCATCCTCACCTGCATCAACATCTGCAGGATCTTCGTCGCCTTGCGCTTCGCAATCAGTATTTGCCTCGCCTTCCTCTTCGAGCTCAGCCATGGCTTCGGCGACCTGAGCATACACGAACTCTTTCAGTGGTCCGTCATACTCCTCTCCCTGGGCGATTCTGCGGCCGACATCTTCCCAATCGATGCTCGCAAGCTCTTCTTGATTAATTCCTTCATCCGCCAAAGCTTGATTGATTGCTTCTTCCAATGGTCCTTCGTACGCCTTGCCAGTCTTCATCGCATCTGTGGTCGCTTTCAGGGCCTGGTTGTATAAAGCATGATCAAGGTCAAAGCTCGTACCAACTTCAGTCAACATTTGCTGGAGCTTGGCCTCATCGAAAGCTTCAAACTCATCGCCACCGTCGGTTGTTTGAACAAACAATTTCTCCACATCAACACCCAGAGTTTGTCGAATGTATGTGTTCCCGTGTGCGTTGACCATTCTATCGCACATTTTCAGTGCTATTCGACTGTCGTCAGCTTCTTCACCCAGCCATACAATCGTCTGTTCAGCTTTCTCGTATATCTCACGCATCATAGTGACCTGGGCAGTCTTCTCGTGTACGTCCCCCTGATTGATACATATTCCATCGATCCATAATTTGCGGACCTGGTCTGGTAGTCTGAGTCGATACAAGGCAAGCTTTAGATTTGTGCCTACTTCGAGACGTGCGTCAGAGATGTTGATGACCCTTCGGGGCTCAGGATTGCCCCAGCAGTATGAGAGTGCCTCGAAGGGGAAAATATCCAAGAGCTGCACAGTTTCCAAATGACCAATTATGGGTTCTTCCCCTTCTCCAGGCTCCAAATGCAGGACACGGATGCGGGCTTTGGTGGGTGAGGTGTCGGTCAAGCTCTCAGAATACTGCAGAAAGTCTCCACACTCTGTATGTATTTCCAGTAAGGTGGCGAAGCGAGACTCCAGATCCTCGTCTTCCGATGTACTTGAGTTGCTGTCTTCATCTGAAGAGTCTGCGTCTGCCTTTTCCCGAGCTACCATCTTGCCAGTCGGCACTTCTTGTCTCCAACCGCTCTCATAGAGAGGCAGGAAGCGGCGCCCGGGATGCTCTGTCCCACGCTGGTCGACGCAGTCCGCACAGAGGTCATACTCGCCACAATCAATACAGGCATAGCGTATGTCAAATATTTGCTGGTCACAAATATCGCACTCTATGTCCGGGAAAACTCTTCTGGTGACAGTCTCCGGAACCTCAGAATTAGAACCCTCGACTCCAGTGTCAGCAAGCAGAGCTGCAAGCTCCTGCATGTGAGCCTGGAACTCTGCTGAAGTTACTATTTGCTCTTCGAGTTGATCTTCAGTATTTGAAGCGGCTGTTTCAGCTTCTGGTTCAGCATCCCCGGCACCATCATCGCTTCCATCATCCTCTGCTGCGTCGTCTTCGTCAGAGTCAACACCTGCGTGCTCATCAATATTGTCATTATCCTCGTCGTCAGAATCAGCATCAGAAGACTCATCGTCCTCGCTGTCTTCCTCAATTGGCCACGTTTTGGTGACAGAAGGCACCGTTAAGAGTCCACACATCTCAGCATCAGCTTCCAAGATGATCTTCCTCCCATCATTCGAACCACACGCTCAGTGCTAGCAGTGAAGAAACCTTCGATGTGTTCGAATATAGCCTGCACAAAGTGCGCGAACATTAACTCGATGGAGCTTTTCCATGGCAGTTTCAGAGGTTGATTGTGGGAAGCCGCAGTAACACCATCTTCGCGGGTGTTAAAGATGTGGGCGCAAATGATCGGCTGTCCGCCCGGTTCAAACTTAGGAACGAGCAGCCATTGATATAAGCGAAATGCCTCTTTGGCATCACAGTCGTCCGGTTCAGCACTGCAATCTCTGCCGAGGCGGACCCAGTTGCGGTTGTCGTATAGAGGGTCGTCTGATGTGTCCGATTCATCATCACTAGATTCCGAATCACTTTCACTTGTGTCGCTAGATCCAGATGCGCTGTCGTTCTCGCCTTCCTCGTCCACTTCTTCTGGCGAGGAGGTCTGGTCAGAGGCCATCTTCTCGTTCAGGCCATCCTCGTGATTTTGGTCGTCTCCATCGTTGCTCTCAGTTTCGAATTTCGTTCCTTCATCTTGCTCTTCATCGTCATCGTCTTCGGCATAGTCACCTCTCAACTCCCCAGCTATACTGATCTTCGATTTCTCCCTCTCGAACACCACCTGGTCAGCGTCTGTGTCACTTCTCCACAGACGACTCATTCCACATTCTTCGTCTTGTCCGCACAATCTGCAAGCTCTATGGGAATTCACTGAATTGGACTCGTTGCCGCACTTGACCCGCTCAGCCTGGCGAGCAATGCCCTCTTCAGCCAACTTCCAGATCTCCGGCAACCCATTCTCTGGCCATTCCCAGTCCACAAATCTCGCCACGATCGGCCATTGTCCCTGGTTTCCTGGGCGCTTCCTGCGATCAGTCACATCGTCTCCGACCTCAGTCGTTTCCTGTGGCACATGAAAGTAGTAGTCCTTTCCCCGGAGAATACCATCTTTGTCAGGCACAACATGCTTCGCGTCCCTGTGGGTGGAACTCAAGAAACCATCCCATCTGTTTCCAGCTAAGATGCACCCAGCTATCCTCAAAGTCTCGGCATGTATACCACCATTCGGATCATCTGGTGCTTGTAATGTGAGAACGATATTGGTTGAATCTTCATAACCCGGATGCCTCAAGTTCACGACATGCGTTTTGGCGCCCAGGCGTAGCTGCTGTCAGTAACGCGAGACAAGTGACTGCCAGTCGCGCATACATATATGAGGCTGCTAGCCATACTGCAAGCCCGACAAGCGCCGACGCTATTGTGATTGAGTATTCCAATTCGACGTTGAAGGATTCAGCCGCAGCTGAGCTTGAGCCTGGAACTTGACTTAAAAACGCCACATCCATCAGTGCATATGCAGTCGATATATGGAAGGCAATCCGACTTACTTTGCTGTTGAAATGTAGAGGACAGAGCGTGCTCTCAAGGCCCAATAGCTCTAATACTTGCCGAGGCTTCCGCATTCTTCCACAGTGTCTGGCCGAGGCCTCACTGTAGTCGCCACGAGAGTTGGCTTTGGCGCACGTTTGTTGCTCATCGTCTCTGTATAATCTACTTGCTAGGATCGAGCAGCAGCTTGCCGGTGGTTTTCCTGCCCTGCAAATCTTCGTGTGCCTTCGCAACTTGACTGAGCGGGTACACTTCGTGAATTTTGACATCCAGCTTGTCTTTCAACACGAAGTTGAAAAGCTCTTTCGTGTAGTGTTCGAATTCTTCCCTTGTTACCAAATATCCGAAGAGCGCGGGTCTCAACAACCTCAAGTTCTTGGCCGAGAGTCTTGCGATCGTCACAGGCGGGACAGCGCCAGAAGCATTGCCAAAGGACACTAATGAACCTTTTCTCGCCAGAATGTCGAGCGAGAGGTCGAAAGTATCCTTGCCAACGCCATCGAACACCGCGATGACTCCTTGGCCGTTCGTCAAGTCGTTGACCTTGCTCTTCACGTCCTCGTGGCTGTAGTTGATCATATGGGTAGCTCCCGCCTTCTTCGCCAGCTCGACCTTCTCTGGCGTACTCGCTGTACCAATGATGTTTGCTCCAACGCTCTTCAGCAGTTGTGTCAACCACAATCCAGTACCTCCTGCAGCGGCATGTACCAGAACCCAGTCGCCCTTCTTCACTGGATGCGCCTCTCTTATGAGTGTCAAAGCTGTAAGACCTTGCAGCAGAGCCGCAGCTCCGATCTTGGGTTCCATGTCACTTGGAACTTTGACAGCTTTGCCAGCGGGGATGACACTGTATTCGGCGTATGCTCCTACATCCATCCATACCACTTTGTCTCCCTCTTTGAAGCCATGGAGTTCGCCCGACCCGGTGGACACGACTGTGCCTTCTGCTTCGCGACCGAGAGTGTATGGGAAGCTGGGTGCTGGATATAGGCCCGATCGGAAGTAGCTAGCATGCAATCAGCCAAAGTATCACAAGGTCGGCCCAGCACAATGCCTACGTATCAATGAAGTTGATTCCGATGTAATCGTTCTTGATCAAGATCTGGCCGTCCTTGGGCTGTGGAATGGGCAGATCTGTCTTGTATTCGAGCACCTCAGGCCCACCGGTCTTATTGATGATCACACCCTTCATTGTGCTCGGTACGGAAGCCATGGTGCGCGTGAACGGCTGTTGCAATTGGGAAGAAAGTGCTGCTACTCGCTGCGTCGGATTGGAAGCCAGGATTCGTCTGGAAATGTTTCGAAAGGACATGAACTACTACAGTCAATTGAAAATGATGACAGTGAGAAGATGGAATTTACACAGACACTAGAAGCTCAATGAGTCTTTGCAGCTATTTGTTTTGTCAGCTGTATAACGTGCTTTCTCCAATGGAGCTGTGGCCGTGACGCAAGCGCGGGGAGTGGCCGAAGATCGGATGGTCTGGCCGGCTCGGCTATTGCACCCTGTCACTCACTCATGCCCGCTGCGACTCCAATGCTCACTTTCGCATGATGAGCGCTCAGTGAGAAGATGCACATGCACCCAAGTTCAGTCAGAACCAATAACATACTGTTCCGCAGCATGGTCGGGTTAGTCGAGCTGAGACCACTCACCATATCCGCCATGATTCAGTCGCTTAGTCGGGCGTTTCGTCCTGGATCTCGTGCTTGACCACATCCTGACTCTCCTCGACTTGCTGCTTACCACTGGCACGCTTCATCCACGCCTTCGGTGAGCCTGGCTCCTTCCACTCTCGCATGCGCTCGTTAAGTGTCCACTTGAAAAAGCTCGGATAGACATTATCGACGAGATCAAGCCACATAATACCGTTCTCCAGCCTACCAACGTTGGCCTCCAGCTTCATGCCCTTTTTGCAGTGTTGCAAGATGTCTTCTTCGACCCAGAACTCGTACGTCTTGGTCTTCTTGTCGGTAACAGTAGGAGGCAGGTCTTGTGGAGCAGATCCAGGATGAACCCAAGACTTGCAATGCAACTTGCCTGTTCGCTTGATGAAAGTGCCCTTGATGCGATCGTCTTCGTAAATTTGGGCGGCTTGCTCGCTGCCCTGCTCGACTCGCACGATTTCGAGGCCGATGTCCTCTTCAGTGACCACAGTGAGCTTTTCGCCGTTCTTGCGGGCTCTGAAGATCTCATTCATCTGTTCGTTCGTGGCGTGAGCCATGATGCCGGCACTGAAAGCGAGCCAGGCATCCTTATCGGACAGACCGATCTGATCACCAGCCAGCACCCAATCGGCTGCCCCATCGAAAGGGCGAATCTGGGCATAGAAGCCGGAGTGTAGTGTAGACGCAGCCATGTTGAATTGACCTGGAAAGCCTGAGTCCAGGCGCGCAAGTTCAGGCACCTCCTCGTTTGCAATGCGACAAACGTCTATGGCTCTGTAGATGTCCTCTTCATACTCAGGGCACACGCCATGATGGAGCAGATAGTCGTAGAATTTGCGGAGAACATTGGTGGCCTCAAACAGAACTTTCTCGTCGTACCAATCGAAATGCTGGAAGAATTCAGAAGACAGGAATGCATTGGCCATGCCAGCGAAGTCCACGAGCCAGGAACCTGCGTCCAAAGAGTGCTTGTCGAGTCCGTCCACAACGACATCGGAGACACCGAACTTTGCCTTCATTTGCAAGATTTCCTCTTTGTCATATCCTTCGAGTTCCTTCTTGTCCAAGCCCCCAGCAAACATGTGGGTGAGTGACTCAAATCCACCCAACAGCAAGAACTTGCTGAAGACGGCAAGACTTGCTTGATGCATCTTCTTCCTGCTGGAGAAACGTGTGACTGCATACTCAAGGCGGGTCGTGATAGCATCCTCCACGTCAAAGAGTACGCGTTCTTCCTCGTATTGTTGCGGCGTGATAGGTCCGTCAGTAGCATATTCTTCAAACCCTGTGGCTACTAGCATGCCCTTGGTGAGCCACGGCTTCTGCACAAGTAGCTGATCGCGCTGTCTCTTCGGTTCCATTCGTGGCGCGACCTTTGGCGTGACTTTGAGTGGCGCCTTGCGCCGAATGTACTTGTTCTCTTTCATCTCAAGCATGCTGCTGGTTGCCACAGATGCTTTGACCTTACTACGAGGCTTGAACTGTCTCATCTTTTTGAAGCCAAGAATCTCGTTGATACTCACCCAACCAATGCCGCCCGGTCCAGTTCGCGATAGAAGGTGCTGATCTGTGACGAGGTTTTCATCACTAAAGTAGAACTCGACCTGTCGTACAATAGCAGCAGTCTCTGGGTGGAGACCGTCCGTACCGATGACCTGTGACACGTGGGCATGGGGAGTCTGCGCAGTGCGAGAAGCACTTGCGCCGGCGGTCTCGACAGCTTGCTCGGAAACAGGTGCCTTTTCGGTCTTCTTGGTGTTTCCGTCATCCGGAATGCTGAAGGCTTTCGGACGCGCCATCTCATTGGTGTATTCGACGTCTCCTGATTCTTGATCGCCCGTCGACAAAGGAGGCGGTGGGGCCAATCCCTTGTCGACGTTGCCGCTCGTTGATTGATGCTCTTTGGTATGAAGGGCATTGTTGTCTTCGTCGGTTGTCGTACCTTGAATGAAAGACCTAGCCTGATCGACCGAGGACTGCACGGCATCTTTCACCATGTTGGTCACGTCCTTCAGTGGTGAGGCCATGATGTGTGGTGGGACAATGTCTGCTGGGAGGTTAATGTTCTGTATGTCAGCGCCGCCTCAAATGCGGCCGAGGAAGATAGCAAACACGACTGTTTGCTAGATCAATGTCGCGAAGTCGCGAAGGTGCGCGAAGGTGCACCGTTTGCGCTGATGCATGTGAAGTTGCTATCAGAGGACAGCTGAAAGCAAATGGACGCGAGTGAGCGCAAGCCAAACGAACGGGCTGCGCCTGACTGCCGAAAGCTCTGGGACGACAATTTAACGTGTTTGATAGGTATCCGTATTAGATACGTATCCGTATCAACTGAAATCGCAGGTAAACCGAAATTCTTG